>JANJGN010001943.1:0-97202 GCA_026770705.1 Isurus oxyrinchus
GGTGGGAGTGAGGGAGGGTAGAGGAGGGTGGGGGAGGGGGTAGGGGTGGGAGTGGGGGAGGGTAGAGGAGGGTGCGGGAGGGGGGTAGGTGTGGGAGTGGGGGAGGGTAGAGGAGGGTGGGGGGGTAGGGGGTAGGTGTGGGGAGTGGGGGGAGTGTAGAGGAGGGAAGGTGTGGAGGGAGACGAGGGGAGGAGCCGGATGTGGGGGAGAAATGAGGGAAGGGAAGAGGGGGGAAGAGGGGGAGGAGTGGGGTGGGGCAGATTGGGGGGTAGGAGAGGCGTGGGCGTGGGGTGGAGGGAAGGGCAGGATTGTGGGACGGAAGAGGTGGGGGAGGAGTACGGGGGAGGGGTGAGGTGGAGAATGGGAGGGGAGGAATAAGGGAGGGGAGGAGGTTTGAAGGGTGGATGAGGGGGGGTAAATTCCGAGGGAGCAGAAGCTCCCTCTGCAGGAAACTCACATTGACAATAGTGGAGACCAACATCCAGAATCGAAACCCTCCCCTGGTCTAAACTCTCCATTTTCTCAATCTGTTTTCCACTATCTCCCTGTCCTTCTCCATGACTCCCGCTCTCTCCCTCCCGCTCTCTCCCCCCGCTCTCTCTCCTCCCGTCTCTCTCCCGCTCTCTCTCTCCCGCTCTCTCTCTCCCGCTCTCTCCCTCCCGTTCTCTCCCTCCCGCTCTCTCTCTCTCCCGCTCTCTCTCTCCTCCTCTCTCTCTCTCCTCCCTCTCTCTCTCCCACTCTCTCCCTCCCGCTCTCTCTCCTCCCGCTCTCTCTCTCCCACCTCTCTCCCTCCTGCTCTCTCTCTCTCCCGCTCTCTCTCCTCCTCCTCTCTCTCTCCCGCTCTCTCCCCTCGCTCTCTCTCCTCCCGCTCTCTCTCTCCCGCTCTCTCCCTCCCGCTCTCTCTCCCGCTCTCCCTCCCGCTCTCTCCCTCCCGCTCTCTCTCACCCGCTCTCTCTCTCCTCCTCTCTCTCTCCCGCTCTCTCCCTCCCGCTCTCTCCTCCTCCCGCTCTCTCTCTCCCGCTCTCTCCCTCCCGCTCTCTCTCTCTCCTCCTCTCTCTCTCCCGCTCTCTCCCTCCTGCTCTCTCTCCTCCCGCTCTCTCTCCTCCTCTCTCTCTCCCCGTTCTCTCCCCTCGCTCTCTCTCCTCCCGCTCTCTCTCTCTCCCGCTCTCTCTCTCCCGCTCTCTCCCTCCCGCTCTCTCCCTCCCGCTCTCTCTCTCCCGCTCTCTCTCTTTCCCCGCTTTCCCAGGGTCATTCCCCAACTTCTCTCTTCAGTTCATCATTTTGTTTCTGTCTCCAAGAATCTCTCCTCCCCTCTTCACCTCCTCAATCCACATTCCCCCCCGAGTTAGACCCAGATACCAGGCCCTCCGCCCCCCCCCCCACCCGCCCGCACCGCCCGAGTTAGACCTCAATCTGCCCCCCGAGTTAGACCCCAATCTCTCTGAGATTTACTGTGGTCCCTGTGAGCCCTTGATGCTGTGAGCAGGTTGGTGAATGTGGCTGAGAGTAATGCTGGTCTGTTAGATACACTGCTGGCCTGTCCTTACCCTGTGCTGGAGCTCATGCCCGACAGTGCCAATGAGTGGCTGCTGTTTGTGCCATTGAGGGAGTGAGGTGGGAGAGGTGTTCAGCGCTGCCATGGAGCTCCCAGACATCCTGGGAGTGTGCATCGTACCAGCGGCAGACATCGTGCTCACTGCAAGGGAATCGAGAGAACATTAATACCAACTCTGAGTACCCGTCACCACACCCTATACCCGTCACACACCCTGTACACGTCACACACCCTGTACACGTACCATACCCTGTACACGTAACACACCCTGTACCCGTCACACACCCTGAACCCGTCACACACCCTGTACACGTCCCACACCCTGTACACGTCCCACACCCTGTACACGTCCCACACCCTGTACACGTACCACACTCCTGTACATGTCCCACACCCCTGTACACGTACCACACCCTGTACCCATCACACACCCTGCACCCGTCACACACCCTGTACATGTCACATACCCTGTACACGTCCCACACCCTGTACACGTCCCACACCCTATACACGTACCACATCCTGCACACGTACCACAACACCCTGTAACCCGTCACACACCGTGTACACGTACCACACCCTGTACCCATCACACACCCTGTACCCGTCCCACACCCCTGTACCCGTCACACACCCTGTACATGCACCGCACCCTGTACACGTACCACACCCTGTACACGTACCACATCCTGTACCCATCACACACCCTGTACACGTACCACACCCTGTACAACGTACCACACCCTGTACCCGTCCCACACCCTGTACACGTCACACACCCTGTACACGTCACACACCCCTGTACACATCACACACCCTGTACCTGTCACACACCCTGTACACGTCACACACCCTGTACCCGTCAACACACCCTGGTACACGTACCACACCCTGTACACGTCACACACCCTGTACCCGTCACACACCCTGTACACGTCACACACCCCTGTACCCGTCACGCACCCTGTACATGTCACACATCCTGTACACGTACCAGACCCCTGTACACCCATCCCACACCCTGTACCCCATCACACACCCATGTACCCGTCACACACCCTGTACACGTACCACACCATGTACCCATCACACATCCTGTACCCGTCCCACACCCTGTACCCGTCCCACACCCTGTACCCGTCGCACACCCTATACACTTACCACACCCTGTACATGTACCACACACCCTGTACACGTACCACATCCTGTACCCATCACACATCCTGTACACGTACCACACCCTGTACACGTACCACACCCCTGTACCGGTCCCAACCCTGTACACGTACCACACCCCTGTACCCGTCACACACCCTGAAACCCGTCACACACCCTGTACCCGTCACACAACCCTGTACCCGTCACACACCCAGTACATGTCCCACATCCTGTACACGTACCAGACCCGGTACCCATTCCACACCCTGTACACGTCCCACACCCTGTACCCGTCACACACCCTGTACACGTCCAACACCCTGTACACGTACCACACCCTGTAACTGTCACACACCCTGTACACGTCCCCAAACCCTGTACACGTCCCACACCCTGTAACCCGTCACACACCCTGTACATGTACCACACACCCTGTACCCGTCACACATCCTGTACACGTCCCTCATCCTGTACACGTCCCTCACCCTGTACCCGACACACACCCCTGTACCCGTCCCACACCCTGTACCCGTACCACTACCCTGTACCCGTCCCACAACCTGTACACGTCTCTCACCCTGTACACGTCTCTCACCCTGTACCCGTCACACACCCTGTACCCGTCCCACACCCTGTACACGTCACACAACCCTGTACCCGTCACACACCCTGTACACATCACACACCCTGTACCCCATCACACACCCCGTACACGTCACACACACCCCTGTACCCGTCACACACCCTGTACACATCACACACCCTGTACCCATCACACACCCTGTACACGTACCACACCCTGTAAACGTCACACACCCTGTACCCGTCACACACCCTGAACCCGTCACACACCCTGTACCCGTCACACACCCAGTACATGTCCCACATCCTGTACACGTACAAGACCCGGTACCCATTCGACACCCTGTACACGTCCCACACTCTGTATCCGTCACACACCCCTGTACACGTCCAACACCCTGTACACGTACCACACCCTGTAACTGTCACACACCCTGTACACGTCCCAAACCCTGTACACGTCCCCACACCCTGTACCCGTCACACACCCTGTACACGTACCACACCCTGTACCCGTCACACATCCTGTACACGTCCCCTCATCCTGTACACGTCCCTCACCCTGTACCCGACACACACCCTGTACCCGTCCCCACACCCTGTACCCGTCCCACACCCTGTACCCGTCCCACACCCTGTACCCGTCCCACAACCTGTACACGTCTCTCACCCTGTACACGTCTCTCACCTTGTACCCGTCACACACCCTGTACCCGTCCCACACCCTGTACCCGTCACACACCCTGTACCCGTCACACACCCCTGTACATGTCCCACATCCTGTACACGTACCAGACCCGGTACCCATCCCACACCCTGTACACGTCCCACACCCTGTACCCCGTCACACACCCTGTACACGTCCAACACCCTGTACACGTACCACACCCTGTAACTGTCACACACCCTGTACACGTCCCAAACCCTGTACACGTCACAACAACCTGTACCCGTCACACACCCTGTACACGTACCACATCCTGTGCATGTCCCTCACCCTATACACGTCCCTCACCCTGTACACGTCCCTCACCCTGGACACGTCCCTCACCCTGGACACGTCCCACAACCTGTACATGTCCCACACCCTGTACATGTCCCTCACCCTGTACGCCTCACACACCCTGTACATGTCCCTCACCCTGTACACGTCACACTACACTGTACACGTCACACACACTGTACACGTCACACACCCTGTACACGTCACACACCCTGTACACATCACTCACCCCAGTAACACATCCCAAAACCTGTGCCCGCCCCTCAAGCTGTACCCGTCCCACACCCTGTACACGTCCCTCACCCTGGACACGTCCCTCACCCTGGACATGTTCCACACCCTGTACACGTCCCACACCCTGTACATGTCCCACAACCTGTACATGTTACACATCCTGGACACGTCCCTCACCCGGGACACGTCACACAAACTGTACACATCCCTCACCCTGTACCCGTCCCACACACCCTGGACACGTCCCCACACCCCGTACCCGTCCATCACCCTGCACACGTCCCTCACCCTGGACATGTCACACACCCTGGACACATCACACACCCTGTACCCGTCACAGACCCTGTACCCGTCACACACCCTGTACATGTCCCTCACCCTGTAAACACACACCCTGGACACGTCACACACCCTGTACCCCGTCCCTCACCCTGTAAACGTCCCTCACCCTGTACCCGTCCCTCACCCTGTACCCTTCCCACACCCTGTATACGTCCCACACCCTGTACACGTCCCTCACCCTGTACCCGTCACTCACCCTGTACCCGTCACACACCCTGGACACGTTCCACACCCTGAACACGTCACACAACCTGGACATGTCACACACACCCTGGACCTGTCACACACCCTGTACACGTCCTTCACCCTGTAAACGTCCCACACCCTGTACCCGTCACACACACCCTGGACACGTCCCTCACCCTGTACACATCCCACACCCTGTACCCCGTCCCTTACCATGTACACGTCCCTCACCCTGTACCCGTCCCTCACACTGTCCCCAATCCGTCACCCTGTACCCGTCACACATCCTGTACACGTCACACACATCCTGTACACGTCCCTCACCCTGTACCCGTCCCACTTCCTGTACATGTACCAGACCCTGTACCCATCCCACACCCTGTACACGTCCCACACCCTGTACACGTCCCATACCCTGTAACTGTCACACACCCTGTACCCGACACACACCCTGTACCCGTCCCACACCCTGTACCCGTCCCACACCCCTGTACCCGTCCCACACCCTGTACCCCGTCCCACAACCTGTACACGTCCCTCACCCTGTACCCGTCCCTCACACTGCCCCCCCGTCCGTCAACCCTGTACCCGTCACACACCCCTGTACCCGTCACACACCCTGTACATGTCCCACATCCTGTACACGTACCAGACCCGGTACCCCATCCCACACCCTGTACACGTCCCACACCCTGTACCCGTCACACACCCTGTACACGTCCAACACCCTGTACACGTACCACACCCTGTAACTGTCACACACCCTGTACACGTCCCAAACCCTGTACACGTCACACACCCTGTACCCGTCACACACCCTGTACACGTACCACATCCTGTGCACGTCCCTCACCCTGTACACGTCCCTCACCCTGTACACGTCCCTCACCACCTGGACACGTCTCTCACCCTGGACACGTCCCACAACCTGTACATGTCCCACACCCTGTACATGTCCCTCACCCTGTACGCCTCACACACCCCTGTACATGTCCCCTCACCCTGTACACGTCACACACACTGTACACGTCACACACACTGTACACGTCACACACCCTGTACACGTCACACACCCCTGTACACATCACTCACCCAGTACACATCCCAAAACCTGTGCCCCGCCCCTCAAGCTGTACCCGTCCCACACCCTGTACACGTCCCTCACCCTGGACACGTCCCACACCCTGTACACGTCCCACACCCTGGACACGTCCCTCACCCTGGACACGTCCCACACCCTGTACACGTCCCACACCCTGTACATGTCCCACACCCTGTACATGTTACACATCCTGGACACGTCCCTCACCCGGGACACGTCACACAACCTGTACACATCCCTCACCCTGTACCCGTCCCACACCCTGGACACGTCCCACACCCCGTACCCGTCCATCACCCTGCACACGTCCCTCACCCTGGACATGTCACAAACCCTGGACACGTCACACACCCTGTACCCGTCACACACCCTGTACCCGTCACACACCCTGTACATGTCCCTCACTCTGTAAACACACACCCTGGACACGTCACACACCCTGTACCCGTCCCTCACCCTGTAAACGTCCCTCACCCTGTACCCTTCCCACACCCTGTATACGTCCCACACCCTGTACACGTCCCTCACCCTGTACCCGTCACTCACCCTGTACCCCTCACACACCCTGGACACGTTCCACACCCTGAACACGTCACACAACCTGGACATGTCACACACCCTGGACCTGTCACACACCCTGTACACGTCCTTCACCCTGTAAATGTCCCACACCCTGTACCCGTCACACACCCTGGACACGTCCCTCACCCTGTCAACGTCCCTCACCCTGTACACGTCCCACACCCTGTACCCGTCCCTTACCATGTACACGTCCCTCACCCTGTACCCGTCCCTCACACTGTCCCCGTCCGTCACCCTGTACCCGTCACACATCCTGTACACGTCACACATCCTGTACACGTCCCTCACCCTGTACCCGTCCCACATCCTGTACATGTACCAGACCCTGTACCCATCCCACACCCTGTACACGTCCCACATCCTGTACACGTCCCATACCCTGTAACTGTCACACACCCTGTACACGTCCCACACCCTGTACACGTCCCACACCCTGTACACGTCCCACACCCTGTACACGTCACACACCCTGTACACGTACCACACCCTGTACATGTCCCTCACCCTGTACCCGTCACACACCCTGTACATGTCCCTCACCCTGTACGCCTCACACACCCTGTACATGTCCCTCACCCTGTACACGTCACACACACTGTACACGTCACACACACTGTACATGTCACACACCCAGTACACATCCCAAAACCTGTGCCCGCCCCTCACGCTGTACCCGTCCCTCACCCTGTACATGTCCCTCACCCTGTACCCGTCCCTCACCCTGTACACGTCCCTCACCCTGTACACGTCCCTCACCCTGGACACGTCCCTCAGCCTGTACACGTCCCACACCCTGTACATGTCCCTCACCCTGTACCCGTCACACACCCTGTACATGTCCCTCACCCTGTACCCGTCACACACCCTGTACACGTACCTCACCCTGGACATGTCCCACACCCTGTACATGTCCCACACCCTGTACACGTCCCTCACCCTGTACATGTCACACATCCTGGACACGTCCCTCATCCGGGACACGTCACTCACCCTGGACACGTCACACACCCTGGACACGTCACACAACCTGTACACGTCACACACCCTGGACACGTCCCAGCCCTGGACCCGTCCCTCACCCTGTACCCGTCACTCACCCTGTACCCGTCACTCACCCTGGACACATCACACACCCTGGACACGTCACACACCCTGGACCTGTCACACACCCTGTACACGTCCTTCACCCTGTAAACGTCCCACACCCTGTACCCGTCACACACCCTGAACACGTCCCAGAACCTGTACACGTCACACACCCTGGACACGTCCCTCACCCTGTACACATCCCTCATCCTGTACACGTCCCACACTCTGTACCCGTCCCTTACCATGTACACGTCCCTCACCCTGTACCCATCCCTCACACTGTCCCCGTCCCTCACCCTGTACCCGTCACACATCCTGTACACGTCACACATCCTGTACACGACCCTCAGCCTGTACCCGACACACACCCTGTACCCGTCCCACACCCTGTACACGTCCCACACCCTGTACACGTCCCTCACCCTGTACACGTCCCTCACCCTGTACAAGTCCCACACCCTGTACATGTCCCACACCCTGTACACGTCCGTCATCCTGTACACGTCCCTCACCCTGTACATGTCCCACACTCTGTACCCGTCCCTTACCCTGTACACGTCCCTCACCCTGTACCCGTCCTACATCCTGTACCCGTCGCTCACCCTGTACCCTTCCCACACCCTGTATACGTCCCACACCCTGTACACGTCCCTCACCCTGTACCCGTCACTCACCCTGTACCCGTCACACACCCTGGACACGTTCCACACCCTGGACACGTCACACAACCTGGACATGTCACACACCCTGGACCTGTCACACACCCTGTACACGTCCTTCACCCTGTAAACGTCCCACACCCTGTACCCGTCACACACCCTGGACACGTCCCTCACCCTGTCAACGTCCCTCACCCTGTACACGTCCCACTCCCTGTACCCGTCCCTTACCATGTACACGTCCCTCACCCTGTACCCGTCCATCACACTGTTCCTGTCCGTCACCCTGTACCCGTCACACATCCTGTACACGTCACACATCCTGTACACGTCCCTCACCCTGTACCCGACACACACCCTGTACCCGACACACACCCTGTACCCGTCACACACCCTGTACACGTCACACATCCTGTACACGTCCCTCACCCTGTACCCGTCACACACCCTGTACCCGTCACACACCCTGTACATGTCCCACATCCTGTACATGTACCAGACCCTGTACCCATCCCACACCCTGTACACGTCCCACACCCTGTACACGTCCCATACCCTGTTACTGTCACACACCCTGTACACGTCCCACACCCTGTACATGTCCCTCACCCTGTACCCGTCACACACCCTGTACATGTCCCTCACCCTGTACGCCTCACACACCCTGTACATGTCCCTCACCCTGTACACGTCACACACACTGTACACGTCACACACACTGTACACGTCACACACCCAGTACACATCCCAAAACCTGTGCCCGCCCCTCACGCTGTACCTGTCCCTCACCCTGTACATGTCCCTCACCCTGTACCCGTCCCTCACCATGTACACGTCCCTCACCCTGTACACGTCCCTCACCCTGGACACGTCCCTCACCCTGTACACGTCCCACACCCTGTACATGTCCCTCACCCTGTACCCGTCACACACCCTGTACACGTACCTCACCCTGGACACGTCCCACGCCCTGTACACGTCCCACACCCTGTACACGTCCCTCACCCTGTACATGTCACACATCCTGGACACGTCCCTCATCCGGGACACGTCACTCACCCTGGACACGTCACACACCCTGGACACGTCACACAACCTGTACACGTCACACACCCTGGACACGTCCCAGCCCTGGACCTGTCCCTCACCCTGTACCCGTCACTCACCCTGTACCCGTCACTCACCCTGGACACATCACACACCCTGGACACGTCACACACCCTGGACCTGTCACACACCCTGTACACGTCCTTCACCCTGTAAACGTCCCACACCCTGTACCCGTCACACACCCTGAACACGTCCCACACCCTGTACACGTCACACACCCTGGCCACGTCCCTCACCCTGTACACGTCCCTCATCCTGTACACGTCCCACACTCTGTACCCGTCCCTTACCATGTACACGTCCCTCACCCTGTACCCATCCCTCACACTGTCCCCGTCCGTCACCCTGTACCCGTCACACATCCTGTACACGTCACACATCCTGTACACGTCCCTCAGCCTGTACCCGACACACACCCTGTACCCGTCCCTCACCCTGTACACGTCCCACACCCTGTACACATCCCTCACCCTGTACACGTCCCTCACCCTGTACAAGTCCCACACCCTGTACATGTCCCACACCCTGTACACGTCCGTCATCCTGTACACGTCCCTCACCCTGTACACGTCCCACACTATGTACCCGTCCCTTACCCTGTACACGTCCCTCACCCTGTACCCGTCCTACATCCTGTACACGTCACACATCCTGTACCCGTCCCTCACACTGTCCCCGTCCCTCACCCTGTACCCATCACACATCCTGTACACGTCACACATCCTGTACACGTCCCTCACCCTGTACCCGTCCTACATCCTGTACACGTCACACATCCTGTACACGTCCCTCACCCTGTACCCGACACACACCCTGTACCCGTCCCTCACACTGTACCCGTCCCACAGCCTGTACACGTCACACACCCTGTACCCGTCCCTCACCCAGTACCCGTCACACACCCTGTACCCGTCCCACACCCTGTACCCGTCACACATCCTGTACACGTCCCTCATCCTGTACACGTCCCTCACCCTGTACCCGTCCCTCACCCTGTACCTGTCCCTCACCCTGTACTCGTCCCACACCCTGTACCCGTCCCACACCCTGTACACGTCTCTCACCCTGTACACGTCTCTCACCCTGTACCCGTCCCTCATCCTATACACATCCCACACCCTGTACACGTCTCTCACCCTGTACCCGTCCCTCACCCTGTACCCATCCCACACCGTGTACACGTCCGTCATCCTGTACACGTCCCTCACCCTGTACCCGTCCCTCACACTGTACCCGTCCCTCACCCTGTACCCGTCATACACCCTGTACCCGTCCCTCACCCTGAATACGTCTCTCACCCTGTACCCGTCCCTCACGCTGTACCCATCCCACACCCTGTACACGTCCGTCATCCTGTACAACTCCCTCACCCTGTACCCGTCCCACACCCTGTACCCATCCCTCACCCTGTACCCGTCCCTCACCCTGTACCCGTCCCTCAACCTGTACCCGTACCTCACACTGTACCCTTCCCTCACACTGTACCCGTCCCTCACACTGTACCCGTCCCTCACCCTGTACCCGTCACACACCCTGTACCCGTACCACACCCTGTACCCGTCCCTCACCCTGTACACGTCCCTCACCCTGTACCCGTCCCTCACCCTGTACACGTCCCTCACCCTGTACACGTCCCTCACCCTGTACCCGTCCCTCACCCTGTACCCGTCCCTCACCCTGTACAGGTCCCTCACCCTGTACCCGTCCCACACCCTGTACCCGTCCCTCACCCTGTACACGTCCCACACCCTGTACACGTCCCACACTCTGTACCCGTCCCTCACCCTGTACACGTCCCTCACCCTGTACCCGTCCCTCACCCTGTACCCGTCCCACACCCTGTACACGTCCCACACACTGTACACGTCCCTCACCCTGTACCCGTCCCTCACCCTGTACCCGTCACACACCCTGTACCCGTACCACACCCTGTACCCGTCCCTCACCCTGTACACGTCCCTCACCCTGTACCCGTCCCTCACCCTGTACACGTCCCTCACCCTGTACACGTCCCTCACCCTGTACCCGTCCCTCACCCTGTACAGGTCCCTCACCCTGTACCCGACACACACCCTGTACCCGTCCCACACCCTGTACCCGTCCCACACCCTGTACCCGTCCCACACCCTGTACCCGTCCCACAACCTGTACACGTCCCTCACCCTGTACCCGTCCCTCACACTGCCCCGTCCGTCACCCTGTACCCGTCACACACCCTGTACCCGTCACACACCCTGTACATGTCCCACATCCTGTACACGTACCAGACCCGGTACCCATCCCACACCCTGTACACGTCCCACACCCTGTACCCGTCACACACCCTGTACACGTCCAACACCCTGTACACGTACCACACCCTGTAACTGTCACACACCCTGTACACGTCCCAAACCCTGTACACGTCACACACCCTGTACCCGTCACACACCCTGTACACGTACCACATCCTGTGCACGTCCCTCACCCTGTACACGTCCCTCACCCTGTACACGTCCCTCACCCTGGACACGTCTCTCACCCTGGACACGTCCCACAACCTGTACATGTCCCACACCCTGTACATGTCCCTCACCCTGTACGCCTCACACACCCTGTACATGTCCCTCACCCTGTACACGTCACACACACTGTACACGTCACACACACTGTACACGTCACACACCCTGTACACGTCACACACCCTGTACACATCACTCACCCAGTACACATCCCAAAACCTGTGCCCGCCCCTCAAGCTGTACCCGTCCCACACCCTGTACACGTCCCTCACCCTGGACACGTCCCACACCCTGTACACGTCCCACACCCTGGACACGTCCCTCACCCTGGACACGTCCCACACCCTGTACACGTCCCACACCCTGTACATGTCCCACACCCTGTACATGTTACACATCCTGGACACGTCCCTCACCCGGGACACGTCACACAACCTGTACACATCCCTCACCCTGTACCCGTCCCACACCCTGGACACGTCCCACACCCCGTACCCGTCCATCACCCTGCACACGTCCCTCACCCTGGACATGTCACAAACCCTGGACACGTCACACACCCTGTACCCGTCACACACCCTGTACCCGTCACACACCCTGTACATGTCCCTCACTCTGTAAACACACACCCTGGACACGTCACACACCCTGTACCCGTCCCTCACCCTGTAAACGTCCCTCACCCTGTACCCTTCCCACACCCTGTATACGTCCCACACCCTGTACACGTCCCTCACCCTGTACCCGTCACTCACCCTGTACCCCTCACACACCCTGGACACGTTCCACACCCTGAACACGTCACACAACCTGGACATGTCACACACCCTGGACCTGTCACACACCCTGTACACGTCCTTCACCCTGTAAATGTCCCACACCCTGTACCCGTCACACACCCTGGACACGTCCCTCACCCTGTCAACGTCCCTCACCCTGTACACGTCCCACACCCTGTACCCGTCCCTTACCATGTACACGTCCCTCACCCTGTACCCGTCCCTCACACTGTCCCCGTCCGTCACCCTGTACCCGTCACACATCCTGTACACGTCACACATCCTGTACACGTCCCTCACCCTGTACCCGTCCCACATCCTGTACATGTACCAGACCCTGTACCCATCCCACACCCTGTACACGTCCCACATCCTGTACACGTCCCATACCCTGTAACTGTCACACACCCTGTACACGTCCCACACCCTGTACACGTCCCACACCCTGTACACGTCCCACACCCTGTACACGTCACACACCCTGTACACGTACCACACCCTGTACATGTCCCTCACCCTGTACCCGTCACACACCCTGTACATGTCCCTCACCCTGTACGCCTCACACACCCTGTACATGTCCCTCACCCTGTACACGTCACACACACTGTACACGTCACACACACTGTACATGTCACACACCCAGTACACATCCCAAAACCTGTGCCCGCCCCCTCACGCTGTACCCGTCCCTCACCCTGTACATGTCCCTCACCCTGTACCCGTCCCTCACCCTGTACACATCCCTCACCCTGTACACGTCCCTCACCCTGGACACGTCCCTCAGCCTGTACACGTCCCTCAGCCTGTACACGTCCCACACCCTGTACATGTCCCTCACCCTGTACCCGTCACACACCCTGTACATGTCCCTCACCCTGTACCCGTCACACACCCTGTACACGTACCTCACCCTGGACATGTCCCACACCCTGTACATGTCCCACACCCTGTACACGTCCCTCACCCTGTACATGTCACACATCCTGGACACGTCCCTCATCCGGGACACGTCACTCACCCTGGACACGTCACACACCCTGGACACGTCACACAACCTGTACACGTCACACACCCTGGACACGTCCCAGCCCTGGACCCGTCCCTCACCCTGTACCCGTCACTCACCCTGTACCCGTCACTCACCCTGGACACATCACACACCCTGGACACGTCACACACCCTGGACCTGTCACACACCCTGTACACGTCCTTCACCCTGTAAACGTCCCACACCCTGTACCCGTCACACACCCTGAACACGTCCCAGAACCTGTACACGTCACACACCCTGGACACGTCCCTCACCCTGTACACATCCCTCATCCTGTACACGTCCCACACTCTGTACCCGTCCCTTACCATGTACACGTCCCTCACCCTGTACCCATCCCTCACACTGTCCCCGTCCCTCACCCTGTACCCGTCACACATCCTGTACACGACCCTCAGCCTGTACCCGACACACACCCTGTACCCGTCCCACACCCTGTACCCGTCCCACACCCTGTACACGTCCCTCACCCTGTACACGTCCCTCACCCTGTACACGTCCCTCACCCTGTACAAGTCCCACACCCTGTACATGTCCCACACCCTGTACACGTCCGTCATCCTGTACACGTCCCTCACCCTGTACATGTCCCACACTCTGTACCCGTCCCTTACCCTGTACACGTCCCTCACCCTGTACCCGTCCTACATCCTGTACCCGTCGCTCACCCTGTACCCTTCCCACACCCTGTATACGTCCCACACCCTGTACACGTCCCTCACCCTGTACCCGTCACTCACCCTGTACCCGTCACACACCCTGGACACGTTCCACACCCTGGACACGTCACACAACCTGGACATGTCACACACCCTGGACCTGTCACACACCCTGTACACGTCCTTCACCCTGTAAACGTCCCACACCCTGTACCCGTCACACACCCTGGACACGTCCCTCACCCTGTCAACGTCCCTCACCCTGTACACGTCCCACTCCCTGTACCCGTCCCTTACCATGTACACGTCCCTCACCCTGTACCCGTCCATCACACTGTTCCTGTCCGTCACCCTGTACCCGTCACACATCCTGTACACGTCACACATCCTGTACACGTCCCTCACCCTGTACCCGACACACACCCTGTACCCGACACACACCCTGTACCCGTCACACACCCTGTACACGTCACACATCCTGTACACGTCCCTCACCCTGTACCCGTCACACACCCTGTACCCGTCACACACCCTGTACATGTCCCACATCCTGTACATGTACCAGACCCTGTACCCATCCCACACCCTGTACACGTCCCACACCCTGTACACGTCCCATACCCTGTTACTGTCACACACCCTGTACACGTCCCACACCCTGTACATGTCCCTCACCCTGTACCCGTCACACACCCTGTACATGTCCCTCACCCTGTACGCCTCACACACCCTGTACATGTCCCTCACCCTGTACACGTCACACACACTGTACACGTCACACACACTGTACACGTCACACACCCAGTACACATCCCAAAACCTGTGCCCGCCCCTCACGCTGTACCTGTCCCTCACCCTGTACATGTCCCTCACCCTGTACCCGTCCCTCACCATGTACACGTCCCTCACCCTGTACACGTCCCTCACCCTGGACACGTCCCTCACCCTGGACACGTCCCTCACCCTGTACACGTCCCACACCCTGTACATGTCCCTCACCCTGTACCCGTCACACACCCTGTACACGTACCTCACCCTGGACACGTCCCACGCCCTGTACACGTCCCACACCCTGTACACGTCCCTCACCCTGTACATGTCACACATCCTGGACACGTCCCTCATCCGGGACACGTCACTCACCCTGGACACGTCACACACCCTGGACACGTCACACAACCTGTACACGTCACACACCCTGGACACGTCCCAGCCCTGGACCTGTCCCTCACCCTGTACCCGTCACTCACCCTGTACCCGTCACTCACCCTGGACACATCACACACCCTGGACACGTCACACACCCTGGACCTGTCACACACCCTGTACACGTCCTTCACCCTGTAAACGTCCCACACCCTGTACCCGTCACACACCCTGAACACGTCCCACACCCTGTACACGTCACACACCCTGGCCACGTCCCTCACCCTGTACACGTCCCTCATCCTGTACACGTCCCACACTCTGTACCCGTCCCTTACCATGTACACGTCCCTCACCCTGTACCCATCCCTCACACTGTCCCCGTCCGTCACCCTGTACCCGTCACACATCCTGTACACGTCACACATCCTGTACACGTCCCTCAGCCTGTACCCGACACACACCCTGTACCCGTCCCTCACCCTGTACACGTCCCACACCCTGTACACATCCCTCACCCTGTACACGTCCCTCACCCTGTACAAGTCCCACACCCTGTACATGTCCCACACCCTGTACACGTCCGTCATCCTGTACACGTCCCTCACCCTGTACACGTCCCACACTATGTACCCGTCCCTTACCCTGTACACGTCCCTCACCCTGTACCCGTCCTACATCCTGTACACGTCACACATCCTGTACCCGTCCCTCACACTGTCCCCGTCCCTCACCCTGTACCCATCACACATCCTGTACACGTCACACATCCTGTACACGTCCCTCACCCTGTACCCGTCCTACATCCTGTACACGTCACACATCCTGTACACGTCCCTCACCCTGTACCCGACACACACCCTGTACCCGTCCCTCACACTGTACCCGTCCCACAGCCTGTACACGTCACACACCCTGTACCCGTCCCTCACCCAGTACCCGTCACACACCCTGTACCCGTCCCACACCCTGTACCCGTCACACATCCTGTACACGTCCCTCATCCTGTACACGTCCCTCACCCTGTACCCGTCCCTCACCCTGTACCTGTCCCTCACCCTGTACTCGTCCCACACCCTGTACCCGTCCCACACCCTGTACACGTCTCTCACCCTGTACACGTCTCTCACCCTGTACCCGTCCCTCATCCTATACACATCCCACACCCTGTACACGTCTCTCACCCTGTACCCGTCCCTCACCCTGTACCCATCCCACACCGTGTACACGTCCGTCATCCTGTACACGTCCCTCACCCTGTACCCGTCCCTCACACTGTACCCGTCCCTCACCCTGTACCCGTCATACACCCTGTACCCGTCCCTCACCCTGAATACGTCTCTCACCCTGTACCCGTCCCTCACGCTGTACCCATCCCACACCCTGTACACGTCCGTCATCCTGTACAACTCCCTCACCCTGTACCCGTCCCACACCCTGTACCCATCCCTCACCCTGTACCCGTCCCTCACCCTGTACCCGTCCCTCAACCTGTACCCGTACCTCACACTGTACCCTTCCCTCACACTGTACCCGTCCCTCACACTGTACCCGTCCCTCACCCTGTACCCGTCACACACCCTGTACCCGTACCACACCCTGTACCCGTCCCTCACCCTGTACACGTCCCTCACCCTGTACCCGTCCCTCACCCTGTACACGTCCCTCACCCTGTACACGTCCCTCACCCTGTACCCGTCCCTCACCCTGTACCCGTCCCTCACCCTGTACAGGTCCCTCACCCTGTACCCGTCCCACACCCTGTACCCGTCCCTCACCCTGTACACGTCCCACACCCTGTACACGTCCCACACTCTGTACCCGTCCCTCACCCTGTACACGTCCCTCACCCTGTACCCGTCCCTCACCCTGTACCCGTCCCACACCCTGTACACGTCCCACACACTGTACACGTCCCTCACCCTGTACCCGTCCCTCACCCTGTACCCGTCACACACCCTGTACCCGTACCACACCCTGTACCCGTCCCTCACCCTGTACACGTCCCTCACCCTGTACACGTCCCTCACCCTGTACACGTCCCTCACCCTGTACACGTCCCTCACCCTGTACCCGTCCCTCACCCTGTACAGGTCCCTCACCCTGTACCCGTCCCACACCCTGTACCCGTCCCTCACCCTGTACACGTCCCACACCCTGTACACGTCCCACACTCTGTACCCGTCCCTCACCCTGTACACGTCCCTCACCCTGTACCCGTCCCTCACCCTGTACCCGTCCCACACCCTGTACACGTCCCACACACTGTACACGTCCCTCACCCTGTACCCGTCCCACACCCTGTACCCGTCCCTCACCCTGTACCCATCCCTCACCCTGTACCCGTCCCTCACCCTGTACACATCCCTCACCCTGTACCCGTCCCACAACCTGTACATGTCCCACACCCTGTACCCGTCCCTCACCCTGTACACGTCCCTCACCCTGTACACGTACCACACCCTGTACCCATCACACACCCTGCACCCGTCACACACCCTGTACATGTCACATACCCTGTACACGTCCCACACCCTGTACACGTCCCACACCCTATACACGTACCACATCCTGCACACGTACCACACCCTGTACTCGTCACACACCCTGTACACGTACCACACCCTGTACCCATCACACACCCTGTACCCGTCCCACACCCTGTACCCATCACACACCCTGTACACGTACCGCACCCTGCACACGTACCACACCCTGTACACGTACCACATCCTGTACACATCACATACCCTGTACACGTACCACACCCTGTACACGTACCACACCCTGTACCCGTCCCACACCCTGTACACGTCACACACCCTGTACACGTCACACACCCTGTACACGTCACACACCCTGTACACGTACCACACCCTGTACACGTCACAGACCCTGTACCCGTCACACACCCTGTACACATCACACACCCTGTACCCGTCACACACCCTGTACATGTCACACATCCTGTACACGTACCAGACCCTGTACCCATCCCACACCCTGTACCCATCACACACCATGTACCCGTCACACACCCTGTACATGTCCAACACCCTGTACCCATCACACATCCTGTACCCGTCCCACACCCTGTACCCGTCCCACACCCTGTACACGTCCCACACCCTATACACGTACCACATCCTGCACACGTACCACACCCTGTACTCGTCACACACCCTGTACACGTACCACACCCTGTACCCATCACACACCCTGTACCCGTCCCACACCCTGTACCCATCACACACCCTGTACACGTACCGCACCCTGCACACGTACCACACCCTGTACACGTACCACATCCTGTACACATCACATACCCTGTACACGTACCACACCCTGTACACGTACCACACCCTGTACCCGTCCCACACCCTGTACACGTCACACACCCTGTACACGTCACACACCCTGTACACGTCACACACCCTGTACACGTCACATACCCTGTACACATCACACACCCTGTACCCGTCACACACCCTGTACACGTACCACACCCTGTACACGTACCACACCCTGTACACGTCACAGACCCTGTACCCGTCACACACCCTGTACACATCACACACCCTGTACCCGTCACACACCCTGTACATGTCACACATCCTGTACACGTACCAGACCCTGTACCCATCCCACACCCTGTACCCATCACACACCATGTACCCGTCACACACCCTGTACACGTCCAACACCCTGTACCCATCACACATCCTGTACCCGTCCCACACCCTGTACCCGTCCCACACCCTGTACCCATCCCACACCCTGTACCCGTCACACACCCTGTACACTTACCACACCCTGTACATGTACCACACCCTGTACACGTACCACATCCTGTACCCATCACACATCCTGTACACGTACCACACCCTGTACACGTACCACACCCTGTACCGGTCCCAAACCCTGTACACGTACCACACCCTGTACCCGTCACACACCCTGAACCCGTCACACACCCTGTACCCGTCACACACCCTTTACCCGTCACACACCCAGTACATGTCCCACATCCTGTACACGTACCAGACCCGGTACCCATTCCACACCCTGTACACGTCCCACACCCTGTACCCGTCACACACCCTGTACACGTCCAACACCCTGTACACGTACCACACCCTGTAACTGTCACACACCCTGTACACGTCCCAAACCCTGTACACGTCCCACACCCTGTACCCGTCACACACCCTGTACATGTACCACACCCTGTACCCGTCACACATCCTGTACATGTCCCTCATCCTGTACACGTCCCTCACCCTGTACCCGACACACACCCTGTACCCGTCCCACACCCTGTACCCGTCCCACACCCTGTACCCGTCACACACCCTGTACACTTACCACACCCTGTACATGTACCACACCCTGTACACGTACCACATCCTCTACCCATCACACATCCTGTACACGTACCACACCCTGTACACGTACCACACCCTGTACCCGTCCCAAACCCTGTACACGTACCACACCCTGTACCCGTCACACACCCTGAACCCGTCACACACCCTGTACCCGTCACACACCCTGTACATGTCCCACATCCTGTACACGTACCAGACCCGGTACCCATTCCACACCCTGTACACGTCCCACACCCTGTACCCGTCACACACCCTGTACACGTCCAACACCCTGTACACGTACCACACCCTGTAACTGTCACACACCCTGTACACGTCCCAAACCCTGTACACGTCCCACACCCTGTACCCGTCACACACCCTGTACACGTACCACACCCTGTACCCGTCACACATCCTGTACACGTCCCTCATCCTGTACACGTCCCTCACCCTGTACCTGACACACACCCTGTACCCGTCCCACACCCTGTACCCGTCCCACACCCTGTACCCGTCCCACAACCTGTACACGTCTCTCACCCTGTACCCGTCACTCACCCTGTACCCGTCACTCACCCTGGACACATCACACACCCTGGACACGTCACACACCCTGGACCTGTCACACACCCTGTACACGTCCTTCACCCTGTAAACGTCCCACACCCTGTACCCGTCACACACCCTGAACACGTCCCACACCCTGTACACGTCACACACCCTGGACACGTCCCTCACCCTGTACACATCCCTCATCCTGTACACGTCCCACACTCTGTACCCGTCCCTTACCATGTACACGTCCCTCACCCTGTACCCATCCCTCACACTGTCCCCGTCCCTCACCCTGTACCCGTCACACATCCTGTACACGTCACACATCCTGTACACGTCCCTCAGCCTGTACCCGACACACATCCTGTACCCGTCCCACACCCTGTACACGTCCCACACCCTGTACACGTCCCACACCCTGTACACGTCCCACACCCTGTACACGTCCCTCACCCTGTACACGTCCCTCACCCTGTACAAGTCCCAGACCCTGTACATGTCCCACAACCTGTACACGTCCGTCATCCTGTACACGTCCCTCACCCTGTACATGTCCCACACTCTGTACCCGTCCCTTACCCTGTACACGTCCCTCACCCTGTACCCGTCCCTCACACTGTCCCCGTCCCTCACCCTGTACCCGTCACACATCCTGTACACGTCACACATCCTGTACACGTCCCTCAGCCTGTACCCGACACACACCCTGTACCCGTCCCACACCCTGTACACGTCCCACACCCTGTACACGTCCCACACCCTGTACACGTCCCACACCCTGTACACGTCCCTCACCCTGTACACGTCCCTCACCCTGTACAAGTCCCACACCCTGTACATGTCCCACACCCTGTACACGTCCGTCATCCTGTACCCTTCCCACACCCTGTATACGTCCCACACCCTGTACACGTCCCTCACCCTGTACCCGTCACTCACCCTGTACCCGTCACACACCCTGGACACGTTCCACACCCTGGACACGTCACACAACCGGGACATGTCACACACCCTGTACACGTCCTTCACCCTGTAAACGTCCCACACCCTGTACCCGTCACACACCCTGGACACGTCCCCCACCCTGTCAACGTCCCTCACCCTGTACACGTCCCACTCCCTGTACCCGTCCCTTACCATGTACACGTCCCTCACCCTGTACCCGTCCATCACACTGTCCCCGTCCGTCACCCTGTACCCATCACACATCCTGTACACGTCACACATCCTGTACACGTCACACATCCTGTACACGTCCCTCACCCTGTACCCGACACACACCCTGTACCCGACACACACCCTGTACCCGTCACACACCCTGTACACGTCACACATCCTGTACACGTCCCTCACCCTGTACCCGTCACACACCCTGTACCCGTCACACACCCTGTACATGTCCCACATCCTGTACATGTACCAGACCCTGTACCCATCCCACACCCTGTACACGTCCCACACCCTGTACACGTCCCATACCCTGTAACTGTCACACACCCTGTACACGTCCCACACCCTGTACATGTCCCTCACCCTGTACCCGTCACACACCCTGTACATGTCCCTCACCCTGTACGCCTCACACACCCTGTACATGTCCCTCACCCTGTACACGTCACACACACTGTACACGTCACACACACTGTACACGTCACACACCCAGTACACATCCCAAAACCTGTGCCCGCCCCTCACGCTGTACCTGTCCCTCACCCTGTACATGTCCCTCACCCTGTACCCGTCCCTCACCATGTACACGTCCCTCACCCTGTACACGTCCCTCACCCTGGACACGTCCCTCACCCTGTACACGACCCACACCCTGTACATGTCCCTCACCCTGTACCCGTCACACACCCTGTACACGTACCTCACCCTGGACACGTCCCACGCCCTGTACACGTCCCACACCCTGTACACGTCCCTCACCCTGTACATGTCACACATCCTGGACACGTCCCTCATCCGGGACACGTCACTCACCCTGGACACCTCACACACCCTGGACACGTCACACAACCTGTACACGTCACACACCCTGGACACTTCCCAGCCCTGGACCTGTCCCTCACCCTGTACCCGTCACTCACCCTGTACCCGTCACTCACCCTGGACACATCACACACCCTGGACACATCACACACCCTGGACACGTCACACACCCTGGACCTGTCACACACCCTGTACACGTCCTTCACCCTGTAAACGTCCCACACCCTGTACCCGTCACACACCCTGAACACGTCCCACACCCTGTACACGTCACACACCCTGGCCACGTCCCTCACCCTGTACACGTCCCTCATCCTGTACACGTCCCACACTCTGTACCCGTCCCTTACCATGTACACGTCCCTCACCCTGTACCCATCCCTCACACTGTCCCCGTCCCTCAGCCTGTACCCGACACACACCCTGTACCCGTCCCTCACCCTGTACACGTCCCACACCCTGTACACATCCCTCACCCTGTACACGTCCCTCACCCTGTACAAGTCCCACACCCTGTACATGTCCCACACCCTGTACACGTCCGTCATCCTGTACACGTCCCTCACCCTGTACACGTCCCACACTATGTACCCGTCCCTTACCCTGTACACGTCCCTCACCCTGTACCCGTCCTACATCCTGTACACGTCACACATCCTGTACCCGTCCCTCACACTGTCCCCGTCCCTCACCCTGTACCCATCACACATCCTGTACACGTCACACATCCTGTACACGTCCCTCACCCTGTACCCGTCCTACATCCTGTACACGTCACACATCCTGTACACGTCCCTCACCCTGTACCCGACACACACCCTGTACCCGTCCCTCACACTGTACCCGTCCCACAGCCTGTACACGTCACACACCCTGTACCCGTCCCTCACCCAGTACCCGTCACACACCCTGTACCCGTCCCACACCCTGTACCCGTCACACATCCTGTACACGTCCCTCATCCTGTACACGTCCCTCACCCTGTACCCGTCCCTCACCCTGTACCTGTCCCTCACCCTGTACTCGTCCCACACCCTGTACCCGTCCCACACCCTGTACACGTCTCTCACCCTGTACACGTCTCTCACCCTGTACCCGTCCCTCATCCTATACACATCCCACACCCTGTACACGTCTCTCACCCTGTACCCGTCCCTCACCCTGTACCCATCCCACACCGTGTACACGTCCGTCATCCTGTACCCTTCCCACACCCTGTATACGTCCCACACCCTGTACACGTCCCTCACCCTGTACCCGTCACTCACCCTGTACCCGTCACACACCCTGGACACGTTCCACACCCTGAACACGTCACACAACCTGGACATGTCACACACCCTGGACCTGTCACACACCCTGTACACGTCCTTCACCCTGTAAACGTCCCACACCCTGTACCCGTCACACACCCTGGACACGTCCCTCACCCTGTACACGTCCCACACCCTGTACCCGTCCCTTACCATGTACACGTCCCTCACCCTGTACCCGTCCCTCACACTGTCCCCGTCCGTCACCCTGTACCCGTCACACATCCTGTACACGTCACACATCCTGTACACGTCCCTCACCCTGTACCCGTCCCACATCCTGTACATGTACCAGACCCTGTACCCATCCCACACCCTGTACACGTCCCACACCCTGTACACGTCCCATACCCTGTAACTGTCACACACCCTGTACCCGACACACACCCTGTACCCGTCCCACACCCTGTACCCGTCCCACACCCTGTACCCGTCCCACACCCTGTACCCGTCCCACAACCTGTACACGTCCCTCACCCTGTACCCGTCCCTCACACTGCCCCGTCCGTCACCCTGTACCCGTCACACACCCTGTACCCGTCACACACCCTGTACATGTCCCACATCCTGTACACGTACCAGACCCGGTACCCATCCCACACCCTGTACACGTCCCACACCCTGTACCCGTCACACACCCTGTACACGTCCAACACCCTGTACACGTACCACACCCTGTAACTGTCACACACCCTGTACACGTCCCAAACCCTGTACACGTCACACACCCTGTACCCGTCACACACCCTGTACACGTACCACATCCTGTGCACGTCCCTCACCCTGTACACGTCCCTCACCCTGTACACATCCCTCACCCTGGACACGTCTCTCACCCTGGACACGTCCCACAACCTGTACATGTCCCACACCCTGTACATGTCCCTCACCCTGTACGCCTCACACACCCTGTACATGTCCCTCACCCTGTACACGTCACACACACTGTACACGTCACACACACTGTACACGTCACACACCCTGTACACGTCACACACCCTGTACACATCACTCACCCAGTACACATCCCAAAACCTGTGCCCGCCCCTCAAGCTGTACCCGTCCCACACCCTGTACACGTCCCTCACCCTGGACACGTCCCACACCCTGTACACGTCCCACACCCTGGACACGTCCCTCACCCTGGACACGTCCCACACCCTGTACACGTCCCACACCCTGTACATGTCCCACACCCTGTACATGTTACACATCCTGGACACGTCCCTCACCCGGGACACGTCACACAACCTGTACACATCCCTCACCCTGTACCCGTCCCACACCCTGGACACGTCCCACACCCCGTACCCGTCCATCACCCTGCACACGTCCCTCACCCTGGACATGTCACAAACCCTGGACACGTCACACACCCTGTACCCGTCACACACCCTGTACCCGTCACACACCCTGTACATGTCCCTCACTCTGTAAACACACACCCTGGACACGTCACACACCCTGTACCCGTCCCTCACCCTGTAAACGTCCCTCACCCTGTACCCTTCCCACACCCTGTATACGTCCCACACCCTGTACACGTCCCTCACCCTGTACCCGTCACTCACCCTGTACCCCTCACACACCCTGGACACGTTCCACACCCTGAACACGTCACACAACCTGGACATGTCACACACCCTGGACCTGTCACACACCCTGTACACGTCCTTCACCCTGTAAATGTCCCACACCCTGTACCCGTCACACACCCTGGACACGTCCCTCACCCTGTCAACGTCCCTCACCCTGTACACGTCCCACACCCTGTACCCGTCCCTTACCATGTACACGTCCCTCACCCTGTACCCGTCCCTCACACTGTCCCCGTCCGTCACCCTGTACCCGTCACACATCCTGTACACGTCACACATCCTGTACACGTCCCTCACCCTGTACCCGTCCCACATCCTGTACATGTACCAGACCCTGTACCCATCCCACACCCTGTACACGTCCCACATCCTGTACACGTCCCATACCCTGTAACTGTCACACACCCTGTACACGTCCCACACCCTGTACACGTCCCACACCCTGTACACGTCCCACACCCTGTACACGTCACACACCCTGTACACGTACCACACCCTGTACATGTCCCTCACCCTGTACCCGTCACACACCCTGTACATGTCCCTCACCCTGTACGCCTCACACACCCTGTACATGTCCCTCACCCTGTACACGTCACACACACTGTACACGTCACACACACTGTACATGTCACACACCCAGTACACATCCCAAAACCTGTGCCCGCCCCTCACGCTGTACCCGTCCCTCACCCTGTACATGTCCCTCACCCTGTACCCGTCCCTCACCCTGTACACGTCCCTCACCCTGTACACGTCCCTCACCCTGGACACGTCCCTCAGCCTGTACACGTCCCACACCCTGTACATGTCCCTCACCCTGTACCCGTCACACACCCTGTACATGTCCCTCACCCTGTACCCGTCACACACCCTGTACACGTACCTCACCCTGGACATGTCCCACACCCTGTACATGTCCCACACCCTGTACACGTCCCTCACCCTGTACATGTCACACATCCTGGACACGTCCCTCATCCGGGACACGTCACTCACCCTGGACACGTCACACACCCTGGACACGTCACACAACCTGTACACGTCACACACCCTGGACACGTCCCAGCCCTGGACCCGTCCCTCACCCTGTACCCGTCACTCACCCTGTACCCGTCACTCACCCTGGACACATCACACACCCTGGACACGTCACACACCCTGGACCTGTCACACACCCTGTACACGTCCTTCACCCTGTAAACGTCCCACACCCTGTACCCGTCACACACCCTGAACACGTCCCACACCCTGTACACGTCACACACCCTGGACACGTCCCTCACCCTGTACACATCCCTCATCCTGTACACGTCCCACACTCTGTACCCGTCCCTTACCATGTACACGTCCCTCACCCTGTACCCATCCCTCACACTGTCCCCGTCCCTCACCCTGTACCCGTCACACATCCTGTACACGTCACACATCCTGTACACGACCCTCAGCCTGTACCCGACAAACACCCTGTACCCGTCCCACACCCTGTACACGTCCCACACCCTGTACACGTCCCTCACCCTGTACACGTCCCTCACCCTGTACAAGTCCCACACCCTGTACATGTCCCACACCCTGTACACGTCCGTCATCCTGTACACGTCCCTCACCCTGTACATGTCCCACACTCTGTACCCGTCCCTTACCCTGTACACGTCCCTCACCCTGTACCCGTCCTACATCCTGTACCCGTCGCTCACCCTGTACCCTTCCCACACCCCGTATACGTCCCACACCCTGTACACGTCCCTCACCCTGTACCCGTCACTCACCCTGTACCCGTCACACACCCTGGACACGTTCCACACCCTGGACACGTCACACAACCTGGACATGTCACACACCCTGGACCTGTCACACACCCTGTACACGTCCTTCACCCTGTAAACGTCCCACACCCTGTACCCGTCACACACCCTGGACACGTCCCTCACCCTGTCAACGTCCCTCACCCTGTACACGTCCCACTCCCTGTACCCGTCCCTTACCATGTACACGTCCCTCACCCTGTACCCGTCCATCACACTGTCCCCGTCCGTCACCCTGTACCCGTCACACATCCTGTACACGTCACACATCCTGTACACGTCCCTCACCCTGTACCCGACACACACCCTGTACCCGACACACACCCTGTACCCGTCACACACCCTGTACACGTCACACATCCTGTACACGTCCCTCACCCTGTACCCGTCACACACCCTGTACCCGTCACACACCCTGTACATGTCCCACATCCTGTACATGTACCAGACCCTGTACCCATCCCACACCCTGTACACGTCCCACACCCTGTACACGTCCCATACCCTGTTACTGTCACACACCCTGTACACGTCCCACACCCTGTACATGTCCCTCACCCTGTACCCGTCACACACCCTGTACATGTCCCTCACCCTGTACGCCTCACACACCCTGTACATGTCCCTCACCCTGTACACGTCACACACACTGTACACGTCACACACACTGTACACGTCACACACCCAGTACACATCCCAAAACCTGTGCCCGCCCCTCACGCTGTACCTGTCCCTCACCCTGTACATGTCCCTCACCCTGTACCCGTCCCTCACCATGTACACGTCCCTCACCCTGTACACGTCCCTCACCCTGGACACGTCCCTCACCCTGTACACGTCCCACACCCTGTACATGTCCCTCACCCTGTACCCGTCACACACCCTGTACACGTACCTCACCCTGGACACGTCCCACGCCCTGTACACGTCCCACACCCTGTACACGTCCCTCACCCTGTACATGTCACACATCCTGGACACGTCCCTCATCCGGGACACGTCACTCACCCTGGACACGTCACACACCCTGGACACGTCACACAACCTGTACACGTCACACACCCTGGACACGTCCCAGCCCTGGACCTGTCCCTCACCCTGTACCCGTCACTCACCCTGTACCCGTCACTCACCCTGGACACATCACACACCCTGGACACGTCACACACCCTGGACACGTTCCACACCCTGAACACGTCACACAACCTGGACATGTCACACACCCTGGACCTGTCACACACCCTGTACACGTCCTTCACCCTGTAAACGTCCCACACCCTGTACCCGTCACACACCCTGGACACGTCCCTCACCCTGTACACGTCCCACACCCTGTACCCGTCCCTTACCATGTACACGTCCCTCACCCTGTACCCGTCCCTCACACTGTCCCCGTCCGTCACCCTGTACCCGTCACACATCCTGTACACGTCACACATCCTGTACACGTCCCTCACCCTGTACCCGTCCCACATCCTGTACATGTACCAGACCCTGTACCCATCCCACACCCTGTACACATCCCACACCCTGTACACGTCCCATACCCTGTAACTGTCACACACCCTGTACCCGACACACACCCTGTACCCGTCCCACACCCTGTACCCGTCCCACACCCTGTACCCGTCCCACACCCTGTACCCGTCCCACAACCTGTACACGTCCCTCACCCTGTACCCGTCCCTCACACTGCCCCGTCCGTCACCCTGTACCCGTCACACACCCTGTACCCGTCACACACCCTGTACATGTCCCACATCCTGTACACGTACCAGACCCGGTACCCATCCCACACCCTGTACACGTCCCACACCCTGTACCCGTCACACACCCTGTACACGTCCAACACCCTGTACACGTACCACACCCTGTAACTGTCACACACCCTGTACACGTCCCAAACCCTGTACACGTCACACACCCTGTACCCGTCACACACCCTGTACACGTACCACATCCTGTGCACGTCCCTCACCCTGTACACATCCCTCACCCTGTACATGTCCCTCACCCTGGACACGTCTCTCACCCTGGACACGTCCCACAACCTGTACATGTCCCACACCCTGTACATGTCCCTCACCCTGTACGCCTCACACACCCTGTACATGTCCCTCACCCTGTACACGTCACACACACTGTACACGTCACACACCCTGTACACGTCACACACCCTGTACACATCACTCACCCAGTACACATCCCAAAACCTGTGCCCGCCCCTCAAGCTGTACCCGTCCCACACCCTGTACACGTCCCTCACCCTGGACACGTCCCACACCCTGTACACGTCCCACACCCTGGACACGTCCCTCACCCTGGACACGTCCCACACCCTGTACACGTCCCACACCCTGTACATGTCCCACACCCTGTACATGTTACACATCCTGGACACGTCCCTCACCCGGGACACGTCACACAACCTGTACACATCCCTCACCCTGTACCCGTCCCACACCC
Source organism: Isurus oxyrinchus (assembly GCA_026770705.1). Taxonomy (NCBI): domain Eukaryota; kingdom Metazoa; phylum Chordata; class Chondrichthyes; order Lamniformes; family Lamnidae; genus Isurus; species Isurus oxyrinchus. Next base: position 29,844 of record JANJGN010001943.1, read on the forward strand.
TGGACACGTCCCACACCCCGTACCCGTCCATCACCCTGCACACGTCCCTCACCCTGGACATGTCACAAACCCTGGACACGTCACACACCCTGTACCCGTCACACACCCTGTACCCGTCACACACCCTGTACATGTCCCTCACTCTGTAAACACACACCCTGGACACGTCACACACCCTGTACCCGTCCCTCACCCTGTAAACGTCCCTCACCCTGTACCCTTCCCACACCCTGTATACGTCCCACACCCTGTACACGTCCCTCACCCTGTACCCGTCACTCACCCTGTACCCCTCACACACCCTGGACACGTTCCACACCCTGAACACGTCACACAACCTGGACATGTCACACACCCTGGACCTGTCACACACCCTGTACACGTCCTTCACCCTGTAAATGTCCCACACCCTGTACCCGTCACACACCCTGGACACGTCCCTCACCCTGTCAACGTCCCTCACCCTGTACACGTCCCACACCCTGTACCCGTCCCTTACCATGTACACGTCCCTCACCCTGTACCCGTCCCTCACACTGTCCCCGTCCGTCACCCTGTACCCGTCACACATCCTGTACACGTCACACATCCTGTACACGTCCCTCACCCTGTACCCGTCCCACATCCTGTACATGTACCAGACCCTGTACCCATCCCACACCCTGTACACGTCCCACATCCTGTACACGTCCCATACCCTGTAACTGTCACACACCCTGTACACGTCCCACACCCTGTACACGTCCCACACCCTGTACACGTCCCACACCCTGTACACGTCACACACCCTGTACACGTACCACACCCTGTACATGTCCCTCACCCTGTACCCGTCACACACCCTGTACATGTCCCTCACCCTGTACGCCTCACACACCCTGTACATGTCCCTCACCCTGTACACGTCACACACACTGTACACGTCACACACACTGTACATGTCACACACCCAGTACACATCCCAAAACCTGTGCCCGCCCCTCACGCTGTACCCGTCCCTCACCCTGTACATGTCCCTCACCCTGTACCCGTCCCTCACCCTGTACACGTCCCTCACCCTGTACACGTCCCTCACCCTGGACACGTCCCTCAGCCTGTACACGTCCCACACCCTGTACATGTCCCTCACCCTGTACCCGTCACACACCCTGTACATGTCCCTCACCCTGTACCCGTCACACACCCTGTACACGTACCTCACCCTGGACATGTCCCACACCCTGTACATGTCCCACACCCTGTACACGTCCCTCACCCTGTACATGTCACACATCCTGGACACGTCCCTCATCCGGGACACGTCACTCACCCTGGACACGTCACACACCCTGGACACGTCACACAACCTGTACACGTCACACACCCTGGACACGTCCCAGCCCTGGACCCGTCCCTCACCCTGTACCCGTCACTCACCCTGTACCCGTCACTCACCCTGGACACATCACACACCCTGGACACGTCACACACCCTGGACCTGTCACACACCCTGTACACGTCCTTCACCCTGTAAACGTCCCACACCCTGTACCCGTCACACACCCTGAACACGTCCCACACCCTGTACACGTCACACACCCTGGACACGTCCCTCACCCTGTACACATCCCTCATCCTGTACACGTCCCACACTCTGTACCCGTCCCTTACCATGTACACGTCCCTCACCCTGTACCCATCCCTCACACTGTCCCCGTCCCTCACCCTGTACCCGTCACACATCCTGTACACGTCACACATCCTGTACACGACCCTCAGCCTGTACCCGACACACACCCTGTACCCGTCCCACACACTGTACACGTCCCACACCCTGTACACGTCCCTCACCCTGTACACGTCCCTCACCCTGTACAAGTCCCACACCCTGTACATGTCCCACACCCTGTACACGTCCGTCATCCTGTACACGTCCCTCACCCTGTACATGTCCCACACTCTGTACCCGTCCCTTACCCTGTACACGTCCCTCACCCTGTACCCGTCCTACATCCTGTACCCGTCGCTCACCCTGTACCCTTCCCACACCCTGTATACGTCCCACACCCTGAACACGTCCCTCACCCTGTACCCGTCACTCACCCTGTACCCGTCACACACCCTGGACACGTTCCACACCCTGGACACGTCACACAACCTGGACATGTCACACACCCTGGACCTGTCACACACCCTGTACACGTCCTTCACCCTGTAAACGTCCCACACCCTGTACCCGTCACACACCCTGGACACGTCCCTCACCCTGTCAACGTCCCTCACCCTGTACACGTCCCACTCCCTGTACCCGTCCCTTACCATGTACACGTCCCTCACCCTGTACCCGTCCATCACACTGTCCCCGTCCGTCACCCTGTACCCGTCACACATCCTGTACACGTCACACATCCTGTACACGTCCCTCACCCTGTACCCGACACACACCCTGTACCCGACACACACCCTGTACCCGTCACACACCCTGTACACGTCACACATCCTGTACACGTCCCTCACCCTGTACCCGTCACACACCCTGTACCCGTCACACACCCTGTACATGTCCCACATCCTGTACATGTACCAGACCCTGTACCCATCCCACACCCTGTACACGTCCCACACCCTGTACACGTCCCATACCCTGTTACTGTCACACACCCTGTACACGTCCCACACCCTGTACATGTCCCTCACCCTGTACCCGTCACACACCCTGTACATGTCCCTCACCCTGTACGCCTCACACACCCTGTACATGTCCCTCACCCTGTACACGTCACACACACTGTACACGTCACACACACTGTACACGTCACACACCCAGTACACATCCCAAAACCTGTGCCCGCCCCTCACGCTGTACCTGTCCCTCACCCTGTACATGTCCCTCACCCTGTACCCGTCCCTCACCATGTACACGTCCCTCACCCTGTACACGTCCCTCACCCTGGACACGTCCCTCACCCTGTACACGTCCCACACCCTGTACATGTCCCTCACCCTGTACCCGTCACACACCCTGTACACGTACCTCACCCTGGACACGTCCCACGCCCTGTACACGTCCCACACCCTGTACACGTCCCTCACCCTGTACATGTCACACATCCTGGACACGTCCCTCATCCGGGACACGTCACTCACCCTGGACACGTAACACACCCTGGACACGTCACACAACCTGTACACGTCACACACCCTGGACACGTCCCAGCCCTGGACCTGTCCCTCACCCTGTACCCGTCACTCACCCTGTACCCGTCACTCACCCTGGACACATCACACACCCTGGACACGTCACACACCCTGGACCTGTCACACACCCTGTACACGTCCTTCACCCTGTAAACGTCCCACACCCTGTACCCGTCACACACCCTGAACACGTCCCACACCCTGTACACGTCACAGACCCTGGCCACGTCCCTCACCCTGTACACGTCCCTCATCCTGTACACGTCCCACACTCTGTACCCGTCCCTTACCATGTACACGTCCCTCACCCTGTACCCATCCCTCACACTGTCCCCGTCCCTCACCCTGTACCCGTCACACATCCTGTACACGTCACACATCCTGTACACGTCCCTCAGCCTGTACCCGACACACACCCTGTACCCGTCCCTCACCCTGTACACGTCCCACACCCTGTACACATCCCTCACCCTGTACACGTCCCTCACCCTGTACAAGTCCCACACCCTGTACATGTCCCACACCCTGTACACGTCCGTCATCCTGTACACGTCCCTCACCCTGTACACGTCCCACACTATGTACCCGTCCCTTACCCTGTACACGTCCCTCACCCTGTACCCGTCCTACATCCTGTACACGTCACACATCCTGTACCCGTCCCTCACACTGTCCCCGTCCCTCACCCTGTACCCATCACACATCCTGTACACGTCACACATCCTGTACACGTCCCTCACCCTGTACCCGTCCTACATCCTGTACACGTCACACATCCTGTACACGTCCCTCACCCTGTACCCGACACACACCCTGTACCCGTCCCTCACACTGTACCCGTCCCAGAGCCTGTACACGTCACACACCCTGTACCCGTCCCTCACCCAGTACCCGTCACACACCCTGTACCCGTCCCACACCCTGTACCCGTCACACATCCTGTACACGTCCCTCATCCTGTACACGTCCCTCACCCTGTACCCGTCCCTCACCCTGTACCTGTCCCTCACCCTGTACTCGTCCCACACCCTGTACCCGTCCCACACCCTGTACACGTCTCTCACCCTGTACACGTCTCTCACCCTGTACCCGTCCCTCATCCTATACACATCCCACACCCTGTACACGTCTCTCACCCTGTACCCGTCCCTCACCCTGTACCCATCCCACACCGTGTACACGTCCGTCATCCTGTACACGTCCCTCACCCTGTACCCGTCCCTCACACTGTACCCGTCCCTCACCCTGTACCCGTCATACACCCTGTACCCGTCCCTCACCCTGAATACGTCTCTCACCCTGTACCCGTCCCTCACGCTGTACCCATCCCACACCCTGTACACGTCCGTCATCCTGTACAACTCCCTCACCCTGTACCCGTCCCACACCCTGTACCCATCCCTCACCCTGTACCCGTCCCTCACCCTGTACCCGTCCCTCACCCTGTACCCGTACCTCACACTGTACCCTTCCCTCACACTGTACCCGTCCCTCACACTGTACCCGTCCCTCACCCTGTACCCGTCACACACCCTGTACCCGTACCACACCCTGTACCCGTCCCTCACCCTGTACACGTCCCTCACCCTGTACCCGTCCCTCACCCTGTACACGTCCCTCACCCTGTACACGTCCCTCACCCTGTACCCGTCCCTCACCCTGTACCCGTCCCTCACCCTGTACAGGTCCCTCACCCTGTACCCGTCCCACACCCTGTACCCGTCCCTCACCCTGTACACGTCCCACACCCTGTACACGTCCCACACTCTGTACCCGTCCCTCACCCTGCACACGTCCCTCACCCTGTACCCGTCCCTCACCCTGTACCCGTCCCACACCCTGTACACGTCCCACACACTGTACACGTCCCTCACCCTGTACCCGTCCCTCACCCTGTACCCGTCACACACCCTGTACCCGTACCACACCCTGTACCCGTCCCTCACCCTGTACACGTCCCTCACCCTGTACCCGTCCCTCACCCTGTACACGTCCCTCACCCTGTACACGTCCCTCACCCTGTACCCGTCCCTCACCCTGTACCCGTCCCTCACCCTGTACAGGTCCCTCACCCTGTACCCGTCCCACACCCTGTACCCGTCCCTCACCCTGTACACGTCCCACACCCTGTACACGTCCCACACTCTGTACCCGTCCCTCACCCTGTACACGTCCCTCACCCTGTACCCGTCCCTCACCCTGTACCCGTCCCACACCCTGTACACGTCCCACACACTGTACACGTCCCTCACCCTGTACCCGTCCCACACCCTGTACCCGTCCCTCACCCTGTACCCATCCCTCACCCTGTACCCGTCCCTCACCCTGTACACATCCCTCACCCTGTACCCGTCCCACAACCTGTACATGTCCCACACCCTGTACCCGTCCCTCACCCTGTACAAGTCCCACACCCTGTACATGTCCCACACCCTGTACACGTCCGTCATCCTGTACACGTCCCTCACCCTGTACACGTCCCACACTATGTACCCGTCCCTTACCCTGTACACGTCCCTCACCCTGTACCCGTCCTACATCCTGTACACGTCACACATCCTGTACCCGTCCCTCACACTGTCCCCGACCCTCACCCTGTACCCATCACACATCCTGTACACGTCACACATCCTGTACACGTCCCTCACCCTGTACCCGTCCTACATCCTGTACACGTCACACAACCTGTACACGTCCCTCACCCTGTACCCGACACACACCCTGTACCCGTCCCTCACACTGTACCCGTCCCACAGCCTGTACACGTCACACACCCTGTACCCGTCCCTCACCCAGTACCCGTCACACACCCTGTACCCGTCCCACACCCTGTACCCGTCACACATCCTGTACACGTCCCTCATCCTGTACACGTCCCTCACCCTGTACCCGTCCCTCACCCTGTACCTGTCCCTCACCCTGTACTCGTCCCACACCCTGTACCCGTCCCACACCCTGTACACGTCTCTCACCCTGTACACGTCTCTCACCCTGTACCCGTCCCTCATCCTATACACATCCCACACCCTGTACACGTCTCTCACCCTGTACCCGTCCCTCACCCTGTACCCATCCCACACCGTGTACATGTCCGTCATCCTGTACACGTCCCTCACCCTGTACCCGTCCCTCACACTGTACCCGTCCCTCACCCTGTACCCGTCATACACCCTGTACCCGTCATACACCCTGTACCCGTCCCTCACCCTGAATACGTCTCTCACCCTGTACCCGTCCCTCACGCTGTACCCATCCCACACCCTGTACACGTCCGTCATCCTGTACAACTCCCTCACCCTGTACCCGTCCCACACCCTGTACCCATCCCTCACCCTGTACCCGTCCCTCACCCTGTACCCGTCCCTCACCCTGTACCTGTACCTCACACTGTACCCTTCCCTCACACTGTACCCGTCCCTCACACTGTACCCGTCCCTCACCCTGTACCCGTCACACACCCTGTACCCGTACCACACCCTGTACCCGTCCCTCACCCTGTACACGTCCCTCACCCTGTACCCGTCCCTCACCCTGTACACGTCCCTCACCCTGTACACGTCCCTCACCCTGTACCCGTCCCTCACCCTGTACCCGTCCCTCACCCTGTACAGGTCCCTCACCCTGTACCCGTCCCACACCCTGTACCCGTCCCTCACCCTGTACACGTCCCACACCCTGTACACGTCCCACACTCTGTACCCGTCCCTCACCCTGTACACGTCCCTCACCCTGTACCCGTCCCTCACCCTGTACCCGTCCCACACCCTGTACACGTCCCACACACTGTACACGTCCCTCACCCTGTACCCGTCCCTCACCCTGTACCCGTCACACACCCTGTACCCGTACCACACCCTGTACCCGTCCCTCACCCTGTACACGTCCCTCACCCTGTACCCGTCCCTCACCCTGTACACGTCCCTCACCCTGTACACGTCCCTCACCCTGTACCCGTCCCTCACCCTGTACCCGTCCCTCACCCTGTACAGGTCCCTCACCCTGTACCCGTCCCACACCCTGTACCCGTCCCTCACCCTGTACACGTCCCACACCCTGTACACGTCCCACACTCTGTACCCGTCCCTCACCCTGTACACGTCCCTCACCCTGTACCCGTCCCTCACCCTGTACCCGTCCCACACCCTGTACACGTCCCACACACTGTACACGTCCCTCACCCTGTACCCGTCCCACACCCTGTACCCGTCCCTCATCCTGTACCCATCCCTCACCCTGTACCCGTCCCTCACCCTGTACACATCCCTCACCCTGTACCCGTCCCACAACCTGTACATGTCCCACACCCTGTACCCGTCCCTCACCCTGTACACGTCCCTCACCCTGTACACGTACCACACCCTGTACCCATCACACACCCTGCACCCGTCACACACCCTGTACATGTCACATACCCTGTACACGTCCCACACCCTGTACACGTCCCACACCCTATACACGTACCACATCCTGCACACGTACCACACCCTGTACTCGTCACACACCCTGTACACGTACCACACCCTGTACCCATCACACACCCTGTACCCGTCCCACACCCTGTACCCATCACACACCCTGTACACGTACCGCACCCTGCACACGTACCACACCCTGTACACGTACCACATCCTGTACACATCACATACCCTGTACACGTACCACACTCTGTACCCGTCCCTCACCCTGTACACGTCCCTCACCCTGTACCCGTCCCTCACCCTGTACCCGTCCCACACCCTGTACACGTCCCACACACTGTACACGTCCCTCACCCTGTACCCGTCCCTCACCCTGTACCCGTCACACACCCTGTACCCGTACCACACCCTGTACCCGTCCCTCACCCTGTACACGTCCCTCACCCTGTACCCGTCCCTCACCCTGTACACGTCCCTCACCCTGTACACGTCCCTCACCCTGTACCCGTCCCTCACCCTGTACCCGTCCCTCACCCTGTACAGGTCCCTCACCCTGTACCCGTCCCACACCCTGTACCCGTCCCTCACCCTGTACACGTCCCACACCCTGTACACGTCCCACACTCTGTACCCGTCCCTCACCCTGTACACGTCCCTCACCCTGTACCCGTCCCTCACCCTGTACCCGTCCCACACCCTGTACACGTCCCACACACTGTACACGTCCCTCACCCTGTACCCGTCCCACACCCTGTACCCGTCCCTCACCCTGTACCCATCCCTCACCCTGTACCCGTCCCTCACCCTGTACACATCCCTCACCCTGTACCCGTCCCACAACCTGTACATGTCCCACACCCTGTACCCGTCCCTCACCCTGTACACGTCCCTCACCCTGTACACGTACCACACCCTGTACCCATCACACACCCTGCACCCGTCACACACCCTGTACATGTCACATACCCTGTACACGTCCCACACCCTGTACACGTCCCACACCCTATACACGTACCACATCCTGCACACGTACCACACCCTGTACTCGTCACACACCCTGTACACGTACCACACCCTGTACCCATCACACACCCTGTACCCGTCCCACACCCTGTACCCATCACACACCCTGTACACGTACCGCACCCTGCACACGTACCACACCCTGTACACGTACCACATCCTGTACACATCACATACCCTGTACACGTACCACACCCTGTACACGTACCACACCCTGTACCCGTCCCACACCCTGTACACGTCACACACCCTGTACACGTCACACACCCTGTACACGTCACACACCCTGTACACGTACCACACCCTGTACACGTCACAGACCCTGTACCCGTCACACACCCTGTACACATCACACACCCTGTACCCGTCACACACCCTGTACATGTCACACATCCTGTACACGTACCAGACCCTGTACCCATCCCACACCCTGTACCCATCACACACCATGTACCCGTCACACACCCTGTACATGTCCAACACCCTGTACCCATCACACATCCTGTACCCGTCCCACACCCTGTACCCGTCCCACACCCTGTACACGTCCCACACCCTATACACGTACCACATCCTGCACACGTACCACACCCTGTACTCGTCACACACCCTGTACACGTACCACACCCTGTACCCATCACACACCCTGTACCCGTCCCACACCCTGTACCCATCACACACCCTGTACACGTACCGCACCCTGCACACGTACCACACCCTGTACACGTACCACATCCTGTACACATCACATACCCTGTACACGTACCACACCCTGTACACGTACCACACCCTGTACCCGTCCCACACCCTGTACACGTCACACACCCTGTACACGTCACACACCCTGTACACGTCACACACCCTGTACACGTCACATACCCTGTACACATCACACACCCTGTACCCGTCACACACCCTGTACACGTACCACACCCTGTACACGTACCACACCCTGTACACGTCACAGACCCTGTACCCGTCACACACCCTGTACACATCACACACCCTGTACCCGTCACACACCCTGTACATGTCACACATCCTGTACACGTACCAGACCCTGTACCCATCCCACACCCTGTACCCATCACACACCATGTACCCGTCACACACCCTGTACACGTCCAACACCCTGTACCCATCACACATCCTGTACCCGTCCCACACCCTGTACCCGTCCCACACCCTGTACCCATCCCACACCCTGTACCCGTCACACACCCTGTACACTTACCACACCCTGTACATGTACCACACCCTGTACACGTACCACATCCTGTACCCATCACACATCCTGTACACGTACCACACCCTGTACCCGTCACACACCCTGAACCCGTCACACACCCTGTACCCGTCACACACCCTGTACCCGTCACACACCCAGTACATGTCCCACATCCTGTACACGTACCAGACCCGGTACCCATTCCACACCCTGTACACGTCCCACACCCTGTACCAGTCACACACCCTGTACACGTCCAACACCCTGTACACGTACCACACCCTGTAACTGTCACACACCCTGTACACGTCCCAAACCCTGTACACGTCCCACACCCTGTACCCGTCACACACCCTGTACATGTACCACACCCTGTACCCGTCACACATCCTGTACACGTCCCTCATCCTGTACACGTCCCTCACCCTGTACCCGACACACACCCTGTACCCGTCCCACACCCTGTACCCGTCCCACACCCTGTACCCGTCACACACCCTGTACACTTACCACACCCTGTACATGTACCACACCCTGTACACGTACCACATCCTCTACCCATCACACATCCTGTACACGTACCACACCCTGTACACGTACCACACCCTGTACCCGTCCCAAACCCTGTACACGTACCACACCCTGTACCCGTCACACACCCTGAACCCGTCACACACCCTGTACCCGTCACACACCCTGTACCCGTCACACACCCTGTACATGTCCCACATCCTGTACACGTACCAGACCCGGTACGCATTCCACACCCTGTACACGTCCCACACCCTGTACCCGTCACACACCCTGTACACGTCCAACACCCTGTACACGTACCACACCCTGTAACTGTCACACACCCTGTACACGTCCCAAACCCTGTACACGTCCCACACCCTGTACCCGTCACACACCGTGTACACGTACCACACCCTGTACCCGTCACACATCCTGTACACGTCCCTCATCCTGTACACGTCCCTCACCCTGTACCCGACACACACCCTGTACCCGTCCCACACCCTGTACCCGTCCCACACCCTGTACCCGTCCCACAACCTGTACACGTCTCTCACCCTGTACCCGTCACTCACCCTGTACCCGTCACTCACCCTGGACACATCACACACCCTGGACACGTCACACACCCTGGACCTGTCACACACCCTGTACACGTCCTTCACCCTGTAAACGTCCCACACCCTGTACCCGTCACACACCCTGAACACGTCCCACACCCTGTACACGTCACACACCCTGGACACGTCCCTCACCCTGTACACATCCCTCATCCTGTACACGTCCCACACTCTGTACCCGTCCCTTACCATGTACACGTCCCTCACCCTGTACCCATCCCTCACACTGTCCCCGTCCCTCACCCTGTACCCGTCACACATCCTGTACACGTCACACATCCTGTACACGTCCCTCAGCCTGTACCCGACACACACCCTGTACCCGTCCCACACCCTGTACACGTCCCACACCCTGTACACGTCCCACACCCTGTACACGTCCCACACCCTGTACACGTCCCTCACCCTGTACACGTCCCTCACCCTGTACAAGTCCCAGACCCTGTACATGTCCCACACCCTGTACACGTCCGTCATCCTGTACACGTCCCTCACCCTGTACATGTCCCACACTCTGTACCCGTCCCTTACCCTGTACACGTCCCTCACCCTGTACCCGTCCCTCAAACTGTCCCCGTCCCTCACCCTGTACCCGTCACACATCCTGTACACGTCACACATCCTGTACACGTCCCTCACCCTGTACCCGTCCTACATCCTGTACCCGTCGCTCACCCTGTACCCTTCCCACACCCTGTATACGTCCCACACCCTGTACACGTCCCTCACCCTGTACCCGTCACTCACCCTGTACCCGTCACACACCCTGGACACGTTCCACACCCTGGACACGTCACACAACCGGGACATGTCACACACCCTGTACACGTCCTTCACCCTGTAAACGTCCCACACCCTGTACCCGTCACACACCCTGGACACGTCCCTCACCCTGTCAACGTCCCTCACCCTGTACACATCCCACTCCCTGTACCCGTCCCTTACCATGTACACGTCCCTCACCCTGTACCCGTCCATCACACTGTCCCCGTCCGTCACCCTGTACCCATCACACATCCTGTACACGTCACACATCCTGTACACGTCACACATCCTGTACACGTCCCTCACCCTGTACCCGACACACACCCTGTACCCGACACACACCCTGTACCCGTCACACACCCTGTACACGTCACACATCCTGTACACGTCCCTCACCCTGTACCCGTCACACACCCTGTACCCGTCACACACCCTGTACATGTCCCACATCCTGTACATGTACCAGACCCTGTACCCATCCCACACCCTGTACACGTCCCACACCCTGTACACGTCCCATACCCTGTAACTGTCACACACCCTGTACACGTCCCACACCCTGTACATGTCCCTCACCCTGTACCCGTCACACACCCTGTACATGTCCCTCACCCTGTACGCCTCACACACCCTGTACATGTCCCTCACCCTGTACACGTCACACACACTGTACACGTCACACACACTGTACACGTCACACACCCAGTACACATCCCAAAACCTGTGCCCGCCCCTCACGCTGTACCTGTCCCTCACCCTGTACATGTCCCTCACCCTGTACCCGTCCCTCACCATGTACACGTCCCTCACCCTGTACACGTCCCTCACCCTGGACACATCCCTCACCCTGTACACGTCCCACACCCTGTACATGTCCCTCACCCTGTACCCGTCACACACCCTGTACACGTACCTCACCCTGGACACGTCCCACGCCCTGTACACGTCCCACACCCTGTACACGTCCCTCACCCTGTACATGTCACACATCCTGGACACGTCCCTCATCCGGGACACGTCACTCACCCTGGACACCTCACACACCCTGGACACGTCACACAACCTGTACACGTCACACACCCTGGACACTTCCCAGCCCTGGACCTGTCCCTCACCCTGTACCCGTCACTCACCCTGTACCCGTCACTCACCCTGGACACATCACACACCCTGGACACATCACACACCCTGGACACGTCACACACCCTGGACCTGTCACACACCCTGTACACGTCCTTCACCCTGTAAACGTCCCACACCCTGTACCCGTCCCACACCCTGTACCCGTCCCTCACCCTGTACCCATCCCTCACCCTGTACCCGTCCCTCACCCTGTACACATCCCTCACCCTGTACCCGTCCCACAACCTGTACATGTCCCACACCCTGTACCCGTCCCTCACCCTGTACACGTCCCTCACCCTGTACACGTACCACACCCTGTACCCATCACACACCCTGCACCCGTCACACACCCTGTACATGTCACATACCCTGTACACGTCCCACACCCTGTACACGTCCCACACCCTATACACGTACCACATCCTGCACACGTACCACACCCTGTACTCGTCACACACCCTGTACACGTACCACACCCTGTACCCATCACACACCCTGTACCCGTCCCACACCCTGTACCCATCACACACCCTGTACACGTACCGCACCCTGCACACGTACCACACCCTGTACACGTACCACATCCTGTACACATCACATACCCTGTACACGTACCACACCCTGTACACGTACCACACCCTGTACCCGTCCCACACCCTGTACACGTCACACACCCTGTACACGTCACACACCCTGTACACGTCACACACCCTGTACACGTACCACACCCTGTACACGTCACAGACCCTGTACCCGTCACACACCCTGTACACATCACACACCCTGTACCCGTCACACACCCTGTACATGTCACACATCCTGTACACGTACCAGACCCTGTACCCATCCCACACCCTGTACCCATCACACACCATGTACCCGTCACACACCCTGTACATGTCCAACACCCTGTACCCATCACACATCCTGTACCCGTCCCACACCCTGTACCCGTCCCACACCCTGTACACGTCCCACACCCTATACACGTACCACATCCTGCACACGTACCACACCCTGTACTCGTCACACACCCTGTACACGTACCACACCCTGTACCCATCACACACCCTGTACCCGTCCCACACCCTGTACCCATCACACACCCTGTACACGTACCGCACCCTGCACACGTACCACACCCTGTACACGTACCACATCCTGTACACATCACATACCCTGTACACGTACCACACCCTGTACCCGTCCCACACCCTGTACCCGTCCCACACCCTGTACACGTCACACACCCTGTACACGTCACACACCCTGTACACGTCACACACCCTGTACACGTCACATACCCTGTACACATCACACACCCTGTACCCGTCACACACCCTGTACACGTACCACACCCTGTACACGTACCACACCCTGTACACGTCACAGACCCTGTACCCGTCACACACCCTGTACACATCACACACCCTGTACCCGTCACACACCCTGTACATGTCACACATCCTGTACACGTACCAGACCCTGTACCCATCCCACACCCTGTACCCATCACACACCATGTACCCGTCACACACCCTGTACACGTACAACACCCTGTACCCATCACACATCCTGTACCCGTCCCACACCCTGTACCCGTCCCACACCCTGTACCCATCCCACACCCTGTACCCGTCACACACCCTGTACACTTACCACACCCTGTACATGTACCACACCCTGTACACGTACCACATCCTGTACCCATCACACATCCTGTACACGTACCACACCCTGTACCCGTCACACACCCTGAACCCGTCACACACCCTGTACCCGTCACACACCCTGTACCCGTCACACACCCAGTACATGTCCCACATCCTGTACACGTACCAGACCCGGTACCCATTCCACACCCTGTACACGTCCCACACCCTGTACCAGTCACACACCCTGTACACGTCCAACACCCTGTACACGTACCACACCCTGTAACTGTCACACACCCTGTACACGTCCCAAACCCTGTACACGTCCCACACCCTGTACCCGTCACACACCCTGTACATGTACCACACCCTGTACCCGTCACACATCCTGTACACGTCCCTCATCCTGTACACGTCCCTCACCCTGTACCCGACACACACCCTGTACCCGTCCCACACCCTGTACCCGTCCCACACCCTGTACCCGTCACACACCCTGTACACTTACCACACCCTGTACATGTACCACACCCTGTACACGTACCACATCCTCTACCCATCACACATCCTGTACACGTACCACACCCTGTACACGTACCACACCCTGTACCCGTCCCAAACCCTGTACACGTACCACACCCTGTACCCGTCACACACCCTGAACCCGTCACACACCCTGTACCCGTCACACACCCTGTACCCGTCACACACCCTGTACATGTCCCACATCCTGTACACGTACCAGACCCGGTACGCATTCCACACCCTGTACACGTCCCACACCCTGTACCCGTCACACACCCTGTACACGTCCAACACCCTGTACACGTACCACACCCTGTAACTGTCACACACCCTGTACACGTCCCAAACCCTGTACACGTCCCACACCCTGTACCCGTCACACACCCTGTACACGTACCACACCCTGTACCCGTCACACATCCTGTACACGTCCCTCATCCTGTACACGTCCCTCACCCTGTACCCGACACACACCCTGTACCCGTCCCACACCCTGTACCCGTCCCACACCCTGTACCCGTCCCACAACCTGTACACGTCTCTCACCCTGTACCCGTCACTCACCCTGTACCCGTCACTCACCCTGGACACATCACACACCCTGGACACGTCACACACCCTGGACCTGTCACACACCCTGTACACGTCCTTCACCCTGTAAACGTCCCACACCCTGTACCCGTCACACACCCTGAACACGTCCCACACCCTGTACACGTCACACACCCTGGACACGTCCCTCACCCTGTACACATCCCTCATCCTGTACACGTCCCACACTCTGTACCCGTCCCTTACCATGTACACGTCCCTCACCCTGTACCCATCCCTCACACTGTCCCCGTCCCTCACCCTGTACCCGTCACACATCCTGTACACGTCACACATCCTGTACACGTCCCTCAGCCTGTACCCGACACACACCCTGTACCCGTCCCACACCCTGTACACGTCCCACACCCTGTACACGTCCCACACCCTGTACACGTCCCTCACCCTGTACACGTCCCTCACCCTGTACAAGTCCCAGACCCTGTACATGTCCCACACCCTGTACACGTCCGTCATCCTGTACACGTCCCTCACCCTGTACATGTCCCACACTCTGTACCCGTCCCTTACCCTGTACACGTCCCTCACCCTGTACCCGTCCCTCAAACTGTCCCCGTCCCTCACCCTGTACCCGTCACACATCCTGTACACGTCACACATCCTGTACACGTCCCTCACCCTGTACCCGTCCTACATCCTGTACCCGTCGCTCACCCTGTACCCTTCCCACACCCTGTATACGTCCCACACCCTGTACACGTCCCTCACCCTGTACCCGTCACTCACCCTGTACCCGTCACACACCCTGGACACGTTCCACACCCTGGACACGTCACACAACCGGGACATGTCACACACCCTGTACACGTCCTTCACCCTGTAAACGTCCCACACCCTGTACCCGTCACACACCCTGGACACGTCCCTCACCCTGTCAACGTCCCTCACCCTGTACACATCCCACTCCCTGTACCCGTCCCTTACCATGTACACGTCCCTCACCCTGTACCCGTCCATCACACTGTCCCCGTCCGTCACCCTGTACCCATCACACATCCTGTACACGTCACACATCCTGTACACGTCACACATCCTGTACACGTCCCTCACCCTGTACCCGACACACACCCTGTACCCGACACACACCCTGTACCCGTCACACACCCTGTACACGTCACACATCCTGTACACGTCCCTCACCCTGTACCCGTCACACACCCTGTACCCGTCACACACCCTGTACATGTCCCACATCCTGTACATGTACCAGACCCTGTACCCATCCCACACCCTGTACACGTCCCACACCCTGTACACGTCCCATACCCTGTAACTGTCACACACCCTGTACACGTCCCACACCCTGTACATGTCCCTCACCCTGTACCCGTCACACACCCTGTACATGTCCCTCACCCTGTACGCCTCACACACCCTGTACATGTCCCTCACCCTGTACACGTCACACACACTGTACACGTCACACACACTGTACACGTCACACACCCAGTACACATCCCAAAACCTGTGCCCGCCCCTCACGCTGTACCTGTCCCTCACCCTGTACATGTCCCTCACCCTGTACCCGTCCCTCACCATGTACACGTCCCTCACCCTGTACACGTCCCTCACCCTGGACACATCCCTCACCCTGTACACGTCCCACACCCTGTACATGTCCCTCACCCTGTACCCGTCACACACCCTGTACACGTACCTCACCCTGGACACGTCCCACGCCCTGTACACGTCCCACACCCTGTACACGTCCCTCACCCTGTACATGTCACACATCCTGGACACGTCCCTCATCCGGGACACGTCACTCACCCTGGACACCTCACACACCCTGGACACGTCACACAACCTGTACACGTCACACACCCTGGACACTTCCCAGCCCTGGACCTGTCCCTCACCCTGTACCCGTCACTCACCCTGTACCCGTCACTCACCCTGGACACATCACACACCCTGGACACATCACACACCCTGGACACGTCACACACCCTGGACCTGTCACACACCCTGTACACGTCCTTCACCCTGTAAACGTCCCACACCCTGTACCCGTCACACACCCTGAACACGTCCCACACCCTGTACACGTCACACACCCTGGCCACGTCCCTCACCCTGTACACGTCCCTCATCCTGTACACGTCCCACACTCTGTACCCGTCCCTTACCATGTACACGTCCCTCACCCTGTACCCATCCCTCACACTGTCCCCGTCCCTCAGCCTGTACCCGACACACACCCTGTACCCATCCCTCACCCTGTACACGTCCCACACCCTGTACACATCCCTCACCCTGTACACGTCCCTCACCCTGTACAAGTCCCACACCCTGTACATGTCCCACACCCTGTACACGTCCGTCATCCTGTACACGTCCCTCACCCTGTACACGTCCCACACTATGTACCCGTCCCTTACCCTGTACACGTCCCTCACCCTGTACCCGTCCTACATCCTGTACACGTCACACATCCTGTACCCGTCCCTCACACTGTCCCCGTCCCTCACCCTGTACCCATCACACATCCTGTACACGTCACACATCCTGTACACGTCCCTCACCCTGTACCCGTCCTACATCCTGTACACGTCACACATCCTGTACACGTCCCTCACCCTGTACCCGACACACACCCTGTACCCGTCCCTCACACTGTACCCGTCCCACAGCCTGTACACGTCACACACCCTGTACCCGTCCCTCACCCAGTACCCGTCACACACCCTGTACCCGTCCCACACCCTGTACCCGTCACACATCCTGTACACGTCCCTCATCCTGTACACGTCCCTCACCCTGTACCCGTCCCTCACCCTGTACCTGTCCCTCACCCTGTACTCGTCCCACACCCTGTACCCGTCCCACACCCTGTACACGTCTCTCACCCTGTACACGTCTCTCACCCTGTACCCGTCCCTCATCCTATACACATCCCACACCCTGTACACGTCTCTCACCCTGTACCCGTCCCTCACCCTGTACCCATCCCACACCGTGTACACGTCCGTCATCCTGTACACGTCCCTCACCCTGTACCCGTCCCTCACACTGTACCCGTCCCTCACACTGTACCCGTCATACACCCTGTACCCGTCCCTCACCCTGAATACGTCTCTCACCCTGTACCCGTCCCTCACGCTGTACCCATCCCACACCCTGTACAATTCCGTCATCCTGTACAACTCCCTCACCCTGTACCCGTCCCACACCCTGTACCCATCCCTCACCCTGTACCCGTCCCTCACCCTGTACCCGTCTCTCACCCTGTACCCGTACCTCACACTGTACCCTTCCCTCACACTGTACCGGTCCCTCACACTGTACCCGTCCCTCACCCTGTACCCGTCACACACCCTGTACCCGTACCACACCCTGTACCCGTCCCTCACCCTGTACACGTCCCTCACCCTGTACCCGTCCCTCACCCTGTACACGTCCCTCACCCTGTACACGTCCCTCACCCTGTACCCGTCCCTCACCCTGTACCCGTCCCTCACCCTGTACAGGTCCCTCACCCTGTACCCGTCCCACACCCTGTACCCGTCCCTCACCCTGTACACGTCCCACACCCTGTACACGTCCCACACTCTGTACCCGTCCCTCACCCTGTACACGTCCCTCACCCTGTACCTGTCCCTCACCCTGTACCCGTCCCACACCCTGTACCCATCACACACACTGTACACGTCCCTCACCCTGTACCCGTCCCACACCCTGTACCCGTCCCTCACCCTGTACCCATCCCTCACCCTGTACACGTCCCTCACCCTGTACCCGTCCCACACCCTGTACCCGTCCCTCACCCTGTACACATCCCTCACCCTGTACCCGTCCCACAACCTGTACATGTCCCACACCCTGTACCCGTCCCTCACCCTGTACACGTCCCTCACCCTGTACACGTACCACACCCTGTACCCATCACACACCCTGCACCCGTCACACACCCTGTACATGTCACATACCCTGTACACGTCCCACACCCTGTACACGTCCCACACCCTATACACGTACCACATCCTGCACACGTACCACACCCTGTACTCGTCACACACCCTGTACACGTACCACACCCTGTACCCATCACACACCCTGTACCCGTCCCACACCCTGTACCCATCACACACCCTGTACACGTACCGCACCCTGCACACGTACCACACCCTGTACACGTACCACATCCTGTACACATCACACACCCTGTACACGTACCACACCCTGTACACGTACCACACCCTGTACCCGTCCCACACCCTGTACACGTCACACACCCTGTACACGTCACACACCCTGTACACGTCACATACCCTGTACACATCACACACCCTGTACCCGTCACACACCCTGTACACGTCACACACCCTGTACCCGTCACACACCCTGTACATGTACCACACCCTGTACACGTACCACACCCTGTACACGTCACAGACCCTGTACCCGTCACACACCCTGTACACATCACACACCCTGTACCCGTCACACACCCTGTACATGTCACACATCCTGTACACGTACCAGACCCTGTACCCATCCCACACCCTGTACCCATCACACACCATGTACCCGTCACACACCCTGTACACGTCCAACACCCTGTACCCATCACACATCCTGTACCCGTCCCACACCCTGTACCCGTCCCACACCCTGTACCCGTCCCACACCCTGTACCCGTCACACACCCTGTACACTTACCACACCCTGTACATGTACCACACCCTGTACACGTACCACATCCTGTACCCATCACACATCCTGTACACGTACCACACCCTGTACACGTACCACACCCTGTACCGGTCCCAAACCCTGTACACGTACCACACCCTGTACCCGTCACACACCCTGAACCCGTCACACACCCTGTACCCGTCACACACCCTGTACCCGTCACACACCCAGTACATGTCCCACATCCTGTACACGTACCAGACCCGGTACCCATTCCACACCCTGTACACGTCCCACACCCTGTACCCGTCACACACCCTGTACACGTCCAACACCCTGTACACGTACCACACCCTGTAACTGTCACACACCCTGTACACGTCCCAAACCCTGTACACGTCCCACACCCTGTACCCGTCACACACCCTGTACATGTACCACACCCTGTACCCGTCACACATCCTGTACACGTCCCTCATCCTGTACACGTCCCTCATCCTGTACCCGACACACACCCTGTACCCGTCCCACACCCTGTACCCGTCCCACACCCTGTACCCGTCACACACCCTGTACACTTACCACACCCTGTACACTTACCACACCCTGTACATGTACCACACCCTGTACACGTACCACATCCTGTACCCATCACACATCCTGTACACGTACCACACCCTGTACACGTACCACACCCTGTACCCGTCCCAAACCCTGTACACGTACCACACCCTGTACCCGTCACACACCCTGAACCCGTCACACACCCTGTACCCGTCACACACCCTGTACCCGTCACACACCCTGTACATGTCCCACATCCTGTACACGTACCAGACCCGGTACCCATTCCACACCCTGTACACGTCCCACACCCTGTACCCGTCACACACCCTGTACACGTCCAACACCCTGTACACGTACCACACCCTGTAACTGTCACACACCCTGTACACGTCCCAAACCCTGTACACGTCCCACACCCTGTACCCGTCACACACCCTGTACACGTACCACACCCTGTACCCGTCACACATCCTGTACATGTCCCTCATCCTGTACACGTCCCTCACCCTGTACCCGACACACACCCTGTACCCGTCCCACACCCTGTACCCGTCCCACACCCTGTACCCGTCCCACACCCTGTACCCGTCCCACAACCTGTACACGTCTCTCACCCTGTACACGTCTCTCACCCTGTACACGTCTCTCACCCTGTACCCGTCACACACCCTGTACCCGTCCCACACCCTGTACCCGTCACACACCCTGTACCCGTCACACACCCTGTACACATCACACACCCTGTACCCGTCACACACCCCGTACACGTCACACACCCTGTACCCATCACACACCCTGTACACATCACACACCCTGTACCCATCACACACCCTGTACACGTACCACACCCTGTAAACGTCACACACCCTGTACCTGTCACACACCCTGAACCCGTCACACACCCTGTACCCGTCACACACCCTGTACCCGTCACACACCCTGTACATGTCCCACATCCTGTACACGTACCAGACCCGGTACCCATTCGACACCCTGTACACGTCCCACACTCTGTATCCGTCACACACCCTGTACACGTCCAACACCCTGTACACGTACCACACCCTGTAACTGTCACACACCCTGTACACGTCCCAAACCCTGTACACGTCCCACACCCTGTACCCGTCACACACCCTGTACACGTACCACACCCTGTACCCGTCACACATCCTGTACACGTCCCTCATCCTGTACACGTCCCTCACCCTGTACCCGTCCCTCACCCTGTACCCGACACACACCCTGTACCCGTCCCACACCCTGTACCCGTCCCACACCCTGTACCCGTCCCACAACCTGTACACGTCTCTCACCCTGTACCCGTCACACACCCTGTACCTGTCCCACACACTGTACCCGTCACACGCCCTGTACCCCTCACACACCCTGTACATGTCCCACATCCTGTACACGTACCAGACCCGGTACCCATCCCACAGCCTGTACACGTCCCACACCCTGTACCCATCACACACCCTGTACACGTCCAACACCCTGTACACGTACCACACCCTGTAACTGTCACACACCCTGTACACGTCCCAAACCCTGTACACGTCCCACACCCTGTACCCGTCACACACCCTGTACACGTACCACATCCTGTGCACATCCCTCACCCTGTACACGTCCCTCACCCTGTACACGTCCCTCACCCTGGACACGTCTCTCACCCTGGACACGTGCCACAACCTGTACATGTCCCACACCCTGTATATGTCCCTCACCCTGAACGCCTCACACACCCTGTACATGTCCCTCACCCTGTACACGTCACACACACTGTACACGTCACACACCCTGTACACGTCACACACCCTGTACACGTCACACACCCTGTACACATCCCTCACCCAGTACACATCCCAAAACCTGTGCCCGCCCCTCAAGCTGTACCCGTCCCACACCCTGTACGCGTCCCTCACCCTGGACACGTCCCTCACCCTGGACACGTCCCACACCCTGTACACGTCCCACACCCTGGACACGTCCCACACCCCGTACCCGTCCATCACCCTGCACACGTCCCTCACCCTGGACATGTCACACACCCTGGACACGTCACACACCCTGTACCCGTCCCTCACCCTGTACCCATCACACATCCTGTACACGTCACACATCCTGTACACGTCCCTCACCCTGTACCCGTCCTACATCCTGTACACGTCACACATCCTGTACACGTCCCTCACCCTGTACCCGACACACACCCTGTACCCGTCCCTCACACTGTACCCGTCCCACAGCCTGTACACGTCACACACCCTGTACCCGTCCCTCACCCAGTACCCGTCACACACCCTGTACCCGTCCCACACCCTGTACCCGTCACACATCCTGTACACGTCCCTCATCCTGTACACGTCCCTCACCCTGTACCCGTCCCTCACCCTGTACCTGTCCCTCACCCTGTACTCGTCCCACACCCTGTACCCGTCCCACACCCTGTACACGTCTCTCACCCTGTACACGTCTCTCACCCTGTACCCGTCCCTCATCCTATACACATCCCACACCCTGTACACGTCTCTCACCCTGTACCCGTCCCTCACCCTGTACCCATCCCACACCGTGTACACGTCCGTCATCCTGTACACGTCCCTCACCCTGTACCCGTCCCTCACACTGTACCCGTCCCTCACCCTGTACCCGTCATACACCCTGTACCCGTCCCTCACCCTGAATACGTCTCTCACCCTGTACCCGTCCCTCACGCTGTACCCATCCCACACCCTGTACACGTCCGTCATCCTGTACAACTCCCTCACCCTGTACCCGTCCCACACCCTGTACCCATCCCTCACCCTGTACCCGTCCCTCACCCTGTACCCGTCCCTCACCCTGTACCCGTACCTCACACTGTACCCTTCCCTCACACTGTACCCGTCCCTCACACTGTACCCGTCCCTCACCCTGTACCCGTCACACACCCTGTACCCGTACCACACCCTGTACCCGTCCCTCACCCTGTACACGTCCCTCACCCTGTACCCGTCCCTCACCCTGTACACGTCCCTCACCCTGTACACGTCCCTCACCCTGTACCCGTCCCTCACCCTGTACCCGTCCCTCACCCTGTACAGGTCCCTCACCCTGTACCCGTCCCACACCCTGTACCCGTCCCTCACCCTGTACACGTCCCACACCCTGTACACGTCCCACACTCTGTACCCGTCCCTCACCCTGTACACGTCCCTCACCCTGTACCCGTCCCTCACCCTGTACCCGTCCCACACCCTGTACACGTCCCACACACTGTACACGTCCCTCACCCTGTACCCGTCCCTCACCCTGTACCCGTCACACACCCTGTACCCGTACCACACCCTGTACCCGTCCCTCACCCTGTACACGTCCCTCACCCTGTACCCGTCCCTCACCCTGTACACGTCCCTCACCCTGTACACGTCCCTCACCCTGTACCCGTCCCTCACCCTGTACCCGTCCCTCACCCTGTACAGGTCCCTCACCCTGTACCCGTCCCACACCCTGTACCCGTCCCTCACCCTGTACACGTCCCACACCCTGTACACGTCCCACACTCTGTACCCGTCCCTCACCCTGTACACGTCCCTCACCCTGTACCCGTCCCTCACCCTGTACCCGTCCCACACCCTGTACACGTCCCACACACTGTACACGTCCCTCACCCTGTACCCGTCCCACACCCTGTACCCGTCCCTCATCCTGTACCCATCCCTCACCCTGTACCCGTCCCTCACCCTGTACACATCCCTCACCCTGTACCCGTCCCACAACCTGTACATGTCCCACACCCTGTACCCGTCCCTCACCCTGTACACGTCCCTCACCCTGTACACGTACCACACCCTGTACCCATCACACACCCTGCACCCGTCACACACCCTGTACATGTCACATACCCTGTACACGTCCCACACCCTGTACACGTCCCACACCCTATACACGTACCACATCCTGCACACGTACCACACCCTGTACTCGTCACACACCCTGTACACGTACCACACCCTGTACCCATCACACACCCTGTACCCGTCCCACACCCTGTACCCATCACACACCCTGTACACGTACCGCACCCTGCACACGTACCACACCCTGTACACGTACCACATCCTGTGCACATCACATACCCTGTACACGTACCACACTCTGTACCCGTCCCTCACCCTGTACACGTCCCTCACCCTGTACCCGTCCCTCACCCTGTACCCGTCCCACACCCTGTACACGTCCCACACACTGTACACGTCCCTCACCCTGTACCCGTCCCTCACCCTGTACCCGTCACACACCCTGTACCCGTACCACACCCTGTACCCGTCCCTCACCCTGTACACGTCCCTCACCCTGTACCCGTCCCTCACCCTGTACACGTCCCTCACCCTGTACACGTCCCTCACCCTGTACCCGTCCCTCACCCTGTACCCGTCCCACACCCTGTACACGTCCCACACACTGTACACGTCCCTCACCCTGTACCCGTCCCACACCCTGTACCCGTCCCTCACCCTGTACCCATCCCTCACCCTGTACCCGTCCCTCACCCTGTACACATCCCTCACCCTGTACCCGTCCCACAACCTGTACATGTCCCACACCCTGTACCCGTCCCTCACCCTGTACACGTCCCTCACCCTGTACACGTACCACACCCTGTACCCATCACACACCCTGCACCCGTCCCTCACCCTGTACATGTCACATACCCTGTACACGTCCCACACCCTGTACACGTCCCACACCCTATACACGTACCACATCCTGCACACGTACCACACCCTGTACTCGTCACACACCCTGTACACGTACCACACCCTGTACCCATCACACACCCTGTACCCGTCCCACACCCTGTACCCATCACACACCCTGTACACGTACCGCACCCTGCACACGTACCACACCCTGTACACGTACCACATCCTGTACACATCACATACCCTGTACACGTACCACACCCTGTACACGTACCACACCCTGTACCCGTCCCACACCCTGTACACGTCACACACCCTGTACACGTCACACACCCTGTACACGTCACACACCCTGTACACGTACCACACCCTGTACACGTCACAGACCCTGTACCCGTCACACACCCTGTACACATCACACACCCTGTACCCGTCACACACCCTGTACATGTCACACATCCTGTACACGTACCAGACCCTGTACCCATCCCACACCCTGTACCCATCACACACCATGTACCCGTCACACACCCTGTACATGTCCAACACCCTGTACCCATCACACATCCTGTACCCGTCCCACACCCTGTACCCGTCCCACACCCTGTACACGTCCCACACCCTATACACGTACCACATCCTGCACACGTACCACACCCTGTACTCGTCACACACCCTGTACACGTACCACACCCTGTACCCATCACACACCCTGTACCCGTCCCACACCCTGTACCCATCACACACCCTGTACACGTACCGCACCCTGCACACGTACCACACCCTGTACACGTACCACATCCTGTACACATCACATACCCTGTACACGTACCACACCCTGTACACGTACCACACCCTGTACCCGTCCCACACCCTGTACACGTCACACACCCTGTACACGTCACACACCCTGTACACGTCACACACCCTGTACACGTCACATACCCTGTACACATCACACACCCTGTACCCGTCACACACCCTGTACACGTACCACACCCTGTACACGTACCACACCCTGTACACGTCACAGACCCTGTACCCGTCACACACCCTGTACACATCACACACCCTGTACCCGTCACACACCCTGTACATGTCACACATCCTGTACACGTACCAGACCCTGTACCCATCCCACACCCTGTACCCATCACACACCATGTACCCGTCACACACCCTGTACACGTCCAACACCCTGTACCCATCACACATCCTGTACCCGTCCCACACCCTGTACCCGTCCCACACCCTGTACCCATCCCACACCCTGTACCCGTCACACACCCTGTACACTTACCACACCCTGTACATGTACCACACCCTGTACACGTACCACATCCTGTACCCATCACACATCCTGTACACGTACCACACCCTGTACCCGTCACACACCCTGAACCCGTCACACACCCTGTACCCGTCACACACCCTGTACCCGTCACACACCCAGTACATGTCCCACATCCTGTACACGTACCAGACCCGGTACCCATTCCACACCCTGTACACGTCCCACACCCTGTACCAGTCACACACCCTGTACACGTCCAACACCCTGTACACGTACCACACCCTGTAACTGTCACACACCCTGTACACGTCCCAAACCCTGTACACGTCCCACACCCTGTACCCGTCACACACCCTGTACATGTACCACACCCTGTACCCGTCACACATCCTGTACACGTCCCTCATCCTGTACACGTCCCTCACCCTGTACCCTACACACACCCTGTACCCGTCCCACACCCTGTACCCGTCCCACACCCTGTACCCGTCACACACCCTGTACACTTACCACACCCTGTACATGTACCACACCCTGTACACGTACCACATCCTCTACCCATCACACATCCTGTACACGTACCACACCCTGTACACGTACCACACCCTGTACCCGTCCCAAACCCTGTACACGTACCACACCCTGTACCCGTCACACACCCTGAACCCGTCACACACCCTGTACCCGTCACACACCCTGTACCCGTCACACACCCTGTACATGTCCCACATCCTGTACACGTACCAGACCCGGTACGCATTCCACACCCTGTACACGTCCCACACCCTGTACCCGTCACACACCCTGTACACGTCCAACACCCTGTACACGTACCACACCCTGTAACTGTCACACACCCTGTACACGTCCCAAACCCTGTACACGTCCCACACCCTGTACCCGTCACACACCCTGTACACGTACCACACCCTGTACCCGTCACACATCCTGTACACGTCCCTCATCCTGTACACGTCCCTCACCCTGTACCCGACACACACCCTGTACCCGTCCCACACCCTGTACCCGTCCCACACCCTGTATACGTCCCACACCCTGTACACGTCCCTCACCCTGTACCCGTCACTCACCCTGTACCCGTCACACACCCTGGACACGTTCCACACCCTGGACACGTCACACAACCGGGACATGTCACACACCCTGTACACGTCCTTCACCCTGTAAACGTCCCACACCCTGTACCCGTCACACACCCTGGACACGTCCCTCACCCTGTCAACGTCCCTCACCCTGTACACATCCCACTCCCTGTACCCGTCCCTTACCATGTACACGTCCCTCACCCTGTACCCGTCCATCACACTGTCCCCGTCCGTCACCCTGTACCCATCACACATCCTGTACACGTCACACATCCTGTACACGTCACACATCCTGTACACGTCCCTCACCCTGTACCCGACACACACCCTGTACCCGACACACACCCTGTACCCGTCACACACCCTGTACACGTCACACATCCTGTACACGTCCCTCACCCTGTACCCGTCACACACCCTGTACCCGTCACACACCCTGTACATGTCCCACATCCTGTACATGTACCAGACCCTGTACCCATCCCACACCCTGTACACGTCCCACACCCTGTACACGTCCCATACCCTGTAACTGTCACACACCCTGTACACGTCCCACACCCTGTACATGTCCCTCACCCTGTACCCGTCACACACCCTGTACATGTCCCTCACCCTGTACGCCTCACACACCCTGTACATGTCCCTCACCCTGTACACGTCACACACACTGTACACGTCACACACACTGTACACGTCACACACCCAGTACACATCCCAAAACCTGTGCCCGCCCCTCACGCTGTACCTGTCCCTCACCCTGTACATGTCCCTCACCCTGTACCCGTCCCTCACCATGTACACGTCCCTCACCCTGTACACGTCCCTCACCCTGGACACATCCCTCACCCTGTACACGTCCCACACCCTGTACATGTCCCTCACCCTGTACCCGTCACACACCCTGTACACGTACCTCACCCTGGACACGTCCCACGCCCTGTACACGTCCCACACCCTGTACACGTCCCTCACCCTGTACATGTCACACATCCTGGACACGTCCCTCATCCGGGACACGTCACTCACCCTGGACACCTCACACACCCTGGACACGTCACACAACCTGTACACGTCACACACCCTGGACACTTCCCAGCCCTGGACCTGTCCCTCACCCTGTACCCGTCACTCACCCTGTACCCGTCACTCACCCTGGACACATCACACACCCTGGACACATCACACACCCTGGACACGTCACACACCCTGGACCTGTCACACACCCTGTACACGTCCTTCACCCTGTAAACGTCCCACACCCTGTACCCGTCACACACCCTGAACACGTCCCACACCCTGTACACGTCACACACCCTGGCCACGTCCCTCACCCTGTACACGTCCCTCATTCTGTACACGTCCCACACTCTGTACCCGTCCCTTACCATGTACACGTCCCTCACCCTGTACCCATCCCTCACACTGTCCCCGTCCCTCAGCCTGTACCCGACACACACCCTGTACCCGTCCCTCACCCTGTACACGTCCCACACCCTGTACACATCCCTCACCCTGTACACGTCCCTCACCCTGTACAAGTCCCACACCCTGTACATGTCCCACACCCTGTACACGTCCGTCATCCTGTACACGTCCCTCACCCTGTACACGTCCCACACTATGTACCCGTCCCTTACCCTGTACACGTCCCTCACCCTGTACCCGTCCTACATCCTGTACACGTCACACATCCTGTACCCGTCCCTCACACTGTCCCCGTCCCTCACCCTGTACCCATCACACATCCTGTACACGTCACACATCCTGTACACGTCCCTCACCCTGTACCCGTCCTACATCCTGTACACGTCACACATCCTGTACACGTCCCTCACCCTGTACCCGACACACACCCTGTACCCGTCCCTCACACTGTACCCGTCCCACAGCCTGTACACGTCACACACCCTGTACCCGTCCCTCACCCAGTACCCGTCACACACCCTGTACCCGTCCCACACCCTGTACCCGTCACACATCCTGTACACGTCCCTCATCCTGTACACGCCCCTCACCCTGTACCCGTCCCTCACCCTGTACCTGTCCCTCACCCTGTACACGTCCCACACCCTGTACCCGTCCCACACCCTGTACACGTCTCTCACCCTGTACCCGTCCCTCACCCAGTACCCGTCACACACCCTGTACCCGTCCCACACCCTGTACCCGTCACACATCCTGTACACGTCCCTCATCCTGTACACGCCCCTCACCCTGTACCCGTCCCTCACCCTGTACCTGTCCCTCACCCTGTACTCGTCCCTCACCCTGTACCCATCCCACACCGTGTACACGTCCGTCATCCTGTACACGTCCCTCACCCTGTACCCGTCCCTCACACTGTACCCGTCCCTCACACTGTACCCGTCATACACCCTGTACCCGTCCCTCACCCTGAATACGTCTCTCACCCTGTACCCGTCCCTCACGCTGTACCCATCCCACACCCTGTACACGTCCGTCATCCTGTACAACTCCCTCACCCTGTACCCGTCCCACACCCTGTACCCATCCCTCACCCTGTACCCGTCCCTCACCCTGTACCCGTCCCTCACCCTGTACCCGTACCTCACACTGTACCCTTCCCTCACACTGTACCGGTCCCTCACACTGTACCCGTCCCTCACCCTGTACCCGTCACACACCCTGTACCCGTACCACACCCTGTACCCGTCCCTCACCCTGTACACGTCCCTCACCCTGTACCCGTCCCTCACCCTGTACACGTCCCTCACCCTGTACACGTCCCTCACCCTGTACCCGTCCCTCACCCTGTACCCGTCCCTCACCCTGTACAGGTCCCTCACCCTGTACCCGTCCCACACCCTGTACCCGTCCCTCACCCTGTACACGTCCCACACCCTGTACACGTCCCACACTCTGTACCCGTCCCTCACCCTGTACACGTCCCTCACCCTGTACCCGTCCCTCACCCTGTACCCGTCCCACACCCTGTACCCATCACACACACTGTACACGTCCCTCACCCTGTACCCGTCCCACACCCTGTACCCGTCCCTCACCCTGTACCCATCCCTCACCCTGTACACGTCCCTCACCCTGTACCCGTCCCACACCCTGTACCCGTCCCTCACCCTGTACACATCCCTCACCCTGTACCCGTCCCACAACCTGTACATGTCCCACACCCTGTACCCGTCCCTCACCCTGTACACGTCCCTCACCCTGTACACGTACCACACCCTGTACCCATCACACACCCTGCACCCGTCACACACCCTGTACATGTCACATACCCTGTACACGTCCCACACCCTGTACACGTCCCACACCCTATACACGTACCACATCCTGCACACGTACCACACCCTGTACTCGTCACACACCCTGTACACGTACCACACCCTGTACCCATCACACACCCTGTACCCGTCCCACACCCTGTACCCATCACACACCCTGTACACGTACCGCACCCTGCACACGTACCACACCCTGTACACGTACCACATCCTGTACACATCACACACCCTGTACACGTACCACACCCTGTACACGTACCACACCCTGTACCCGTCCCACACCCTGTACACGTCACACACCCTGTACACGTCACACACCCTGTACACGTCACATACCCTGTACACGTCCCACACCCTGTACACGTCCCACACCCTATACACGTACCACATCCTGCACACGTACCACACCCTGTACTCGTCACACACCCTGTACACGTACCACACCCTGTACCCATCACACACCCTGTACCCGTCCCACACCCTGTACCCATCACACACCCTGTACACGTACCGCACCCTGCACACGTACCACACCCTGTACACGTACCACATCCTGTACACATCACATACCCTGTACACGTACCACACCCTGTACACGTACCACACCCTGTACCCGTCCCACACCCTGTACACGTCACACACCCTGTACACGTCACACACCCTGTACACGTCACACACCCTGTACACGTACCACACCCTGTACACGTCACAGACCCTGTACCCGTCACACACCCTGTACACATCACACACCCTGTACCCGTCACACACCCTGTACATGTCACACATCCTGTACACGTACCAGACCCTGTACCCATCCCACACCCTGTACCCATCACACACCATGTACCCGTCACACACCCTGTACATGTCCAACCCCCTGTACCCATCACACATCCTGTACCCGTCCCACACCCTGTACCCGTCCCACACCCTGTACACGTCCCACACCCTATACACGTACCACATCCTGCACACGTACCACACCCTGTACTCGTCACACACCCTGTACACGTACCACACCCTGTACCCATCACACACCCTGTACCCGTCCCACACCCTGTACCCATCACACACCCTGTACACGTACCGCACCCTGCACACGTACCACACCCTGTACACGTACCACATCCTGTACACATCACATACCCTGTACACGTACCACACCCTGTACACGTACCACACCCTGTACCCGTCCCACACCCTGTACACGTCACACACCCTGTACACGTCACACACCCTGTACACGTCACACACCCTGTACACGTCACATACCCTGTACACATCACACACCCTGTACCCGTCACACACCCTGTACACGTACCACACCCTGTACACGTACCACACCCTGTACACGTCACAGACCCTGTACCCGTCACACACCCTGTACACATCACACACCCTGTACCCGTCACACACCCTGTACATGTCACACATCCTGTACACGTACCAGACCCTGTACCCATCCCACACCCTGTACCCATCACACACCATGTACCCGTCACACACCCTGTACACGTCCAACACCCTGTACCCATCACACATCCTGTACCCGTCCCACACCCTGTACCCGTCCCACACCCTGTACCCATCCCACACCCTGTACCCGTCACACACCCTGTACACTTACCACACCCTGTACATGTACCACACCCTGTACACGTACCACATCCTGTACCCATCACACATCCTGTACACGTACCACACCCTGTACCCGTCACACACCCTGAACCCGTCACACACCCTGTACCCGTCACACACCCTGTACCCGTCACACACCCAGTACATGTCCCACATCCTGTACACGTACCAGACCCGGTACCCATTCCACACCCTGTACACGTCCCACACCCTGTACCAGTCACACACCCTGTACACGTCCAACACCCTGTACACGTACCACACCCTGTAACTGTCACACACCCTGTACACGTCCCAAACCCTGTACACGTCCCACACCCTGTACCCGTCACACACCCTGTACATGTACCACACCCTGTACCCGTCACACATCCTGTACACGTCCCTCATCCTGTACACGTCCCTCACCCTGTACCCTACACACACCCTGTACCCGTCCCACACCCTGTACCCGTCCCACACCCTGTACCCGTCACACACCCTGTACACTTACCACACCCTGTACATGTACCACACCCTGTACACGTACCACATCCTCTACCCATCACACATCCTGTACACGTACCACACCCTGTACACGTACCACACCCTGTACCCGTCCCAAACCCTGTACACGTACCACACCCTGTACCCGTCACACACCCTGAACCCGTCACACACCCTGTACCCGTCACACACCCTGTACCCGTCACACACCCTGTACATGTCCCACATCCTGTACACGTACCAGACCCGGTACGCATTCCACACCCTGTACACGTCCCACACCCTGTACCCGTCACACACCCTGTACACGTCCAACACCCTGTACACGTACCACACCCTGTAACTGTCACACACCCTGTACACGTCCCAAACCCTGTACACGTCCCACACCCTGTACCCGTCACACACCCTGTACACGTACCACACCCTGTACCCGTCACACATCCTGTACACGTCCCTCATCCTGTACACGTCCCTCACCCTGTACCCGACACACACCCTGTACCCGTCCCACACCCTGTACCCGTCCCACACCCTGTATACGTCCCACACCCTGTACACGTCCCTCACCCTGTACCCGTCACTCACCCTGTACCCGTCACACACCCTGGACACGTTCCACACCCTGGACACGTCACACAACCGGGACATGTCACACACCCTGTACACGTCCTTCACCCTGTAAACGTCCCACACCCTGTACCCGTCACACACCCTGGACACGTCCCTCACCCTGTCAACGTCCCTCACCCTGTACACATCCCACTCCCTGTACCCGTCCCTTACCATGTACACGTCCCTCACCCTGTACCCGTCCATCACACTGTCCCCGTCCGTCACCCTGTACCCATCACACATCCTGTACACGTCACACATCCTGTACACGTCACACATCCTGTACACGTCCCTCACCCTGTACCCGACACACACCCTGTACCCGACACACACCCTGTACCCGTCACACACCCTGTACACGTCACACATCCTGTACACGTCCCTCACCCTGTACCCGTCACACACCCTGTACCCGTCACACACCCTGTACATGTCCCACATCCTGTACATGTACCAGACCCTGTACCCATCCCACACCCTGTACACGTCCCACACCCTGTACACGTCCCATACCCTGTAACTGTCACACACCCTGTACACGTCCCACACCCTGTACATGTCCCTCACCCTGTACCCGTCACACACCCTGTACATGTCCCTCACCCTGTACGCCTCACACACCCTGTACATGTCCCTCACCCTGTACACGTCACACACACTGTACACGTCACACACACTGTACACGTCACACACCCAGTACACATCCCAAAACCTGTGCCCGCCCCTCACGCTGTACCTGTCCCTCACCCTGTACATGTCCCTCACCCTGTACCCGTCCCTCACCATGTACACGTCCCTCACCCTGTACACGTCCCTCACCCTGGACACATCCCTCACCCTGTACACGTCCCACACCCTGTACATGTCCCTCACCCTGTACCCGTCACACACCCTGTACACGTACCTCACCCTGGACACGTCCCACGCCCTGTACACGTCCCACACCCTGTACACGTCCCTCACCCTGTACATGTCACACATCCTGGACACGTCCCTCATCCGGGACACGTCACTCACCCTGGACACCTCACACACCCTGGACACGTCACACAACCTGTACACGTCACACACCCTGGACACTTCCCAGCCCTGGACCTGTCCCTCACCCTGTACCCGTCACTCACCCTGTACCCGTCACTCACCCTGGACACATCACACACCCTGGACACATCACACACCCTGGACACGTCACACACCCTGGACCTGTCACACACCCTGTACACGTCCTTCACCCTGTAAACGTCCCACACCCTGTACCCGTCACACACCCTGAACACGTCCCACACCCTGTACACGTCACACACCCTGGCCACGTCCCTCACCCTGTACACGTCCCTCATTCTGTACACGTCCCACACTCTGTACCCGTCCCTTACCATGTACACGTCCCTCACCCTGTACCCATCCCTCACACTGTCCCCGTCCCTCAGCCTGTACCCGACACACACCCTGTACCCGTCCCTCACCCTGTACACGTCCCACACCCTGTACACATCCCTCACCCTGTACACGTCCCTCACCCTGTACAAGTCCCACACCCTGTACATGTCCCACACCCTGTACACGTCCGTCATCCTGTACACGTCCCTCACCCTGTACACGTCCCACACTATGTACCCGTCCCTTACCCTGTACACGTCCCTCACCCTGTACCCGTCCTACATCCTGTACACGTCACACATCCTGTACCCGTCCCTCACACTGTCCCCGTCCCTCACCCTGTACCCATCACACATCCTGTACACGTCACACATCCTGTACACGTCCCTCACCCTGTACCCGTCCTACATCCTGTACACGTCACACATCCTGTACACGTCCCTCACCCTGTACCCGACACACACCCTGTACCCGTCCCTCACACTGTACCCGTCCCACAGCCTGTACACGTCACACACCCTGTACCCGTCCCTCACCCAGTACCCGTCACACACCCTGTACCCGTCCCACACCCTGTACCCGTCACACATCCTGTACACGTCCCTCATCCTGTACACGCCCCTCACCCTGTACCCGTCCCTCACCCTGTACCTGTCCCTCACCCTGTACACGTCCCACACCCTGTACCCGTCCCACACCCTGTACACGTCTCTCACCCTGTACCCGTCCCTCACCCAGTACCCGTCACACACCCTGTACCCGTCCCACACCCTGTACCCGTCACACATCCTGTACACGTCCCTCATCCTGTACACGCCCCTCACCCTGTACCCGTCCCTCACCCTGTACCTGTCCCTCACCCTGTACTCGTCCCTCACCCTGTACCCATCCCACACCGTGTACACGTCCGTCATCCTGTACACGTCCCTCACCCTGTACCCGT
The DNA here is from genome assembly GCA_026770705.1 of Isurus oxyrinchus. Taxonomy (NCBI): domain Eukaryota; kingdom Metazoa; phylum Chordata; class Chondrichthyes; order Lamniformes; family Lamnidae; genus Isurus; species Isurus oxyrinchus. The sequence continues at coordinate 66,132 of JANJGN010001943.1, forward strand.
CCCTCACACTGTACCCGTCCCTCACACTGTACCCGTCATACACCCTGTACCCGTCCCTCACCCTGAATACGTCTCTCACCCTGTACCCGTCCCTCACGCTGTACCCATCCCACACCCTGTACACGTCCGTCATCCTGTACAACTCCCTCACCCTGTACCCGTCCCACACCCTGTACCCATCCCTCACCCTGTACCCGTCCCTCACCCTGTACCCGTCCCTCACCCTGTACCCGTACCTCACACTGTACCCTTCCCTCACACTGTACCGGTCCCTCACACTGTACCCGTCCCTCACCCTGTACCCGTCACACACCCTGTACCCGTACCACACCCTGTACCCGTCCCTCACCCTGTACACGTCCCTCACCCTGTACCCGTCCCTCACCCTGTACACGTCCCTCACCCTGTACACGTCCCTCACCCTGTACCCGTCCCTCACCCTGTACCCGTCCCTCACCCTGTACAGGTCCCTCACCCTGTACCCGTCCCACACCCTGTACCCGTCCCTCACCCTGTACACGTCCCACACCCTGTACACGTCCCACACTCTGTACCCGTCCCTCACCCTGTACACGTCCCTCACCCTGTACCCGTCCCTCACCCTGTACCCGTCCCACACCCTGTACCCATCACACACACTGTACACGTCCCTCACCCTGTACCCGTCCCACACCCTGTACCCGTCCCTCACCCTGTACCCATCCCTCACCCTGTACACGTCCCTCACCCTGTACCCGTCCCACACCCTGTACCCGTCCCTCACCCTGTACACATCCCTCACCCTGTACCCGTCCCACAACCTGTACATGTCCCACACCCTGTACCCGTCCCTCACCCTGTACACGTCCCTCACCCTGTACACGTACCACACCCTGTACCCATCACACACCCTGCACCCGTCACACACCCTGTACATGTCACATACCCTGTACACGTCCCACACCCTGTACACGTCCCACACCCTATACACGTACCACATCCTGCACACGTACCACACCCTGTACTCGTCACACACCCTGTACACGTACCACACCCTGTACCCATCACACACCCTGTACCCGTCCCACACCCTGTACCCATCACACACCCTGTACACGTACCGCACCCTGCACACGTACCACACCCTGTACACGTACCACATCCTGTACACATCACACACCCTGTACACGTACCACACCCTGTACACGTACCACACCCTGTACCCGTCCCACACCCTGTACACGTCACACACCCTGTACACGTCACACACCCTGTACACGTCACATACCCTGTACACATCACACACCCTGTACCCGTCACACACCCTGTACACGTCACACACCCTGTACCCGTCACACACCCTGTACACGTACCACACCCTGTACACGTACCACACCCTGTACACGTCACAGACCCTGTACCCGTCACACACCCTGTACACATCACACACCCTGTACCCGTCACACACCCTGTACATGTCACACATCCTGTACACGTACCAGACCCTGTACCCATCCCACACCCTGTACCCATCACACACCATGTACCCGTCACACACCCTGTACACGTCCAACACCCTGTACCCATCACACATCCTGTACCCGTCCCACACCCTGTACCCGTCCCACACCCTGTACCCGTCCCACACCCTGTACCCGTCACACACCCTGTACACTTACCACACCCTGTACATGTACCACACCCTGTACACGTACCACATCCTGTACCCATCACACATCCTGTACACGTACCACACCCTGTACACGTACCACACCCTGTACCGGTCCCAAACCCTGTACACGTACCACACCCTGTACCCGTCACACACCCTGAACCCGTCACACACCCTGTACCCGTCACACACCCTGTACCCGTCACACACCCAGTACATGTCCCACATCCTGTACACGTACCAGACCCGGTACCCATTCCACACCCTGTACACGTCCCACACCCTGTACCCGTCACACACCCTGTACACGTCCAACACCCTGTACACGTACCACACCCTGTAACTGTCACACACCCTGTACACGTCCCAAACCCTGTACACGTCCCACACCCTGTACCCGTCACACACCCTGTACATGTACCACACCCTGTACCCGTCACACATCCTGTACACGTCCCTCATCCTGTACACGTCCCTCACCCTGTACGCGACACACACCCTGTACCCGTCCCACACCCTGTACCCGTCCCACACCCTGTACCCGTCACACACCCTGTACACTTACCACACCCTGTACACTTACCACACCCTGTACATGTACCACACCCTGTACACGTACCACATCCTGTACCCGTCACACATCCTGTACACGTACCACACCCTGTACACGTACCACACCCTGTACCCGTCCCAAACCCTGTACACGTACCACACCCTGTACCCGTCACACACCCTGAACCCGTCACACACCCTGTACCCGTCACACACCCTGTACCCGTCACACACCCTGTACATGTCCCACATCCTGTACACGTACCAGACCCGGTACCCATTCCACACCCTGTACACGTCCCACACCCTGTACCCGTCACACACCCTGTACACGTCCAACACCCTGTACACGTACCACACCCTGTAACTGTCACACACCCTGTACACGTCCCAAACCCTGTACACGTCCCACACCCTGTACCCGTCACACACCCTGTACACGTACCATACCCTGTACCCGTCACACATCCTGTACACGTCCCTCATCCTGTACACGTCCCTCACCCTGTACCCGACACACACCCTGTACCCGTCCCACACCCTGTACCCGTCCCACACCCTGTACCCGTCCCACACCCTGTACCCGTCCCACAACCTGTACACGTCTCTCACCCTGTACACGTCTCTCACCCTGTACACGTCTCTCACCCTGTACCCGTCACACACCCTGTACCCGTCCCACACCCTGTACCCGTCACACACCCTGTACCCGTCACACACCCTGTACACATCACACACCCTGTACCCGTCACACACCCCGTACACGTCACACACCCTGTACCCATCACACACCCTGTACACATCACACACCCTGTACCCATCACACACCCTGTACACGTACCACACCCTGTAAACGTCACACACCCTGTACCCGTCACACACCCTGAACCCGTCACACACCCTGTACCCGTCACACACCCTGTACCCGTCACACACCCTGTACATGTCCCACATCCTGTACACGTACCAGACCCGGTACCCATTCGACACCCTGTACACGTCCCACACTCTGTATCCGTCACACACCCTGTACACGTCCAACACCCTGTACACGTACCACACCCTGTAACTGTCACACACCCTGTACACGTCCCAAACCCTGTACACGTCCCACACCCTGTACCCGTCACACACCCTGTACACGTACCACACCCTGTACCCGTCACACATCCTGTACACGTCCCTCATCCTGTACACGTCCCTCACCCTGTACCCGTCCCTCACCCTGTACCCGACACACACCCTGTACCCGTCCCACACCCTGTACCCGTCCCACACCCTGTACCCGTCCCACAACCTGTACACGTCTCTCACCCTGTACCCGTCACACACCCTGTACCTGTCCCACACACTGTACCCGTCACACGCCCTGTACCCCTCACACACCCTGTACATGTCCCACATCCTGTACACGTACCAGACCCGGTACCCATCCCACAGCCTGTACACGTCCCACACCCTGTACCCATCACACACCCTGTACACGTCCAACACCCTGTACACGTACCACACCCTGTAACTGTCACACACCCTGTACACGTCCCAAACCCTGTACACGTCCCACACCCTGTACCCGTCACACACCCTGTACACGTACCACATCCTGTGCACATCCCTCACCCTGTACACGTCCCTCACCCTGTACACGTCCCTCACCCTGGACACGTCTCTCACCCTGGACACGTCCCACAACCTGTACATGTCCCACACCCTGTATATGTCCCTCACCCTGAACGCCTCACACACCCTGTACATGTCCCTCACCCTGTACACGTCACACACACTGTACACGTCACACACCCTGTACACGTCACACACCCTGTACACGTCACACACCCTGTACACATCCCTCACCCAGTACACATCCCAAAACCTGTGCCCGCCCCTCAAGCTGTACCCGTCCCACACCCTGTACGCGTCCCTCACCCTGGACACGTCCCTCACCCTGGACACGTCCCACACCCTGTACACGTCCCACACCCTGGACACGTCCCACACCCCGTACCCGTCCATCACCCTGCACACGTCCCTCACCCTGGACATGTCACACACCCTGGACACGTCACACACCCTGTACCCGTCACACACCCTGTACCCGTCACACACCCTGTACATGTCCCTCACCCTGTAAACACACACCCTGGACACGTCACACACCCTGTACCCGTCCCTCACCCTGTAAACGTCCCTCACCCTGTACCCGTCCCTCACCCTGTACCCTTCCCACACCCTGTATACGTCCCATACCCTGTACACGTCCCTCACCCTGTACCCGTCACTCACCCTGTACCCGTCACACACCCTGGACACGTCACACAACCTGGACATGTCACACACCCTGGACCTGTCACACACCCTGTACACGTCCTTCACCCTGTAAACGTCCCACACCCTGTACCGGTCACACACCCTGGACACGTCCCTCACCCTGTCAACGTCCCTCACCCTGTACACGTCCCACACCCTGTACCCGTCCCTTACCATGTACACGTCCCTCACCCTGTACCCGTCCCTCACACTGTCCCCGTCCGTCACCCTGTACCCGTCACACATCCTGTACACGTCACACATCCTGTACACGTCCCTCACCCTGTACCCGCCCCACATCCTGTACATGTACCAGACCCTGTACACGTCCCACACCCTGTACACGTCCCATACCCTGTACACGTCCCACACCCTGTACACGTCCCACACCCTGTACACGTCACACACCCTGTACACGTACCACACCCTGTACATGTCCCTCACCCTGTACCCGTCACACACCCTGTACATGTCCCTCACCCTGTACGCCTCACACACCCTGTACATGTTCCTCACCCTGTACACGTCACACACACTGTACACGTCACACACACTGTACACGTCACACACCCAGTACACATCTCAAAACCTGTGCCCGCCCCTCACGCTGTACCCATCCCTCACCGTGTACATGTCCCTCACCCTGTACCCGTCCCTCACCCTGTACACGTCCCTCACCCTGTACACGTCCCTCACCCTTGACACGTCCCTCACCCTGGACACGTCCCTCACCCTGTACACGTCCCACACCCTGTACACGTCCCTCACCCTGTACCCGTCACACACCCTGTACATGTCCCTCACCCTGTACCCGTCACACACCCTGTACACGTACCTCACCCTGGACACGTCCCACACCCTGTACATGTCCCACACCCTGTACACGTCCCTCACCCTGTACATGTCACACATCCTGTACATGTACCAGACCCTGTACCCATTCCACACCCTGTACACGTCCCACACCCTGTACACGTCCCATACCCTGTAACTGTCACACACCCTGTACATGTCCCACACCCTGTACATGTCCCTCACCCTGTACCCGTCACACACCCGGTACACGTACCTCACCCTGGACACGTCCCACACCCTGTACACGTCCCACACCCTGTACACGTCCCTCACCCTGTACATGTCACACATCCTGGACACGTCCCTCATCCGGGACACGTCACTCACCCTGGACACGTCACACACCCTGGACACGTCACACAACCTGTACACGTCACACACCCTGGACACGTCCCAGCCCTGGACCCGTCCCTCACTCTGTACCCGTCACTCACCCTGTACCCGTCACTCACCCTGGACACATCACACACCCTGGACACGTCACACACCCTGGACCTGTCACACACCCTGTACACGTCCTTCACCCTGTAAACGTCCCACACCCTGTACCCGTCACACACCCTGAACACGTCCCACACCCTGTACACGTCCCTCATCCTGTACACGTCCCACACTCTGTACCCGTCCCTTACCATGTACACGTCCCTCACCCTGTACCCATCCCTCACACTGTCCCCGTCCCTCACCCTGTACCCATCACACATCCTGTACACGTCACACATCCTGTACACGTCCCTCAGCCTGTACCCGACACACACCCTGTACCCGTCCCTCACCCTGTACACGCCCCACACCCTGTACACGTCCCACACCCTGTACACGTCCCTCACCCTGTACAAGTCCCACACCCTGTACATGTCCCACACCCTGTACACGTTCCTCACCCTGTACACGTCCCTCACCCTGTACACGTCCCACACTTTGTACCCGTCCCTTACCCTGTACACGTCCCTCACCCTGTACCCGTCCTACATCCTGTACACATCACACATCCTGTACCCGTCCCTCACACTGTCCCCGTCCCTCACCCTGTACCCATCACACATCCTGTACACGTCACACATCCTGTACACGTCCCTCACCCTGTACCCGTCCTACATCCTGTACACGTCACACATCCTGTACCCGTCCCTCACACTGTCCCCGTCCCTCACCCTGTACCCATCACACATCCTGTACACGTCACACATCCTGTACAAGTCCCTCACCCTGTACACGACACACACCCTGTACCCGTCCCTCACACTGTACCCGTCCCACACCCTGGACACGTCACACACCCTGTACCCGTCCCTCACCCTGTACCCGTCCCTCCCCCTGTACCTGTCCCTCACCCTGTACCCGTCCCACACCCTGTACCCGTCCCACACCCTGTACACGTCTCTCACCCTGTACACGTCTCTCACCCTGTACCCGTCCCTCATCCTGTACCCATCCCACACCCTGTACACGTCTCTCACCCTGTACCCGTCCCTCACCCTGTACCCATCCCACACCGTGTACACGTCCGTCATCCTATACACGTCCCTCACCCTGTACCCGTCCCTCACACTGTACCCGTCTCTCACCCTGTACCCGTCACACACCCTGTACCCGTCCCTCACCCTGAACACGTCTCTCACCCTGTACCCGTCCCTCACCCTGTACCCATCCCACACCCTGTACACGTCCGTCATCCTGTACAACTCCCTCACCCTGTACCCGTCCCACACCCTGTACCCGTCCCTCACCCTGTACCCGTCCCTCACCCTGTACCCGTCCCTCACCCTGTACCCGTACCTCACCCTGTACCCGAAACTCACACTGTACCCTTCCCTCACACTGTACCCGTCCCTCACACTGTACCCGTCCCTCACACTGTACCCGTCCCTCACCCTGTACCCGTCACACACCCTGTACCCGTACCACACCCTGTACCCATCCCTCACCCTGTACACGTCCCTCACCCTGTACACGTCCCTCACCCTGTACCCGTCCCTCACCCTGTACCCGTCCCATACCCTGTACCCGTCCCTCACCCTGTACACGTCCCACACCCTGTACACGTCCCACACTCTGTACCCGTCCCTCACCCTGTACACGTCCCTCACCCTGTACACGTCCCTCACCCTGTACCCGTCCCACACCCTGTACACGTCCCACACTCTGTACACGTCCCTCACCCTGTACCCGTCCCACACCCTGTACCAGTTCTTCACCCTGTACCCATCCCTCACCCTGTACCCGTCCCTCACCCTGTACACATCCCTCACCCTGTACCCGTCCCACACCCTGTACATGTCCCACATCCTGAACACGTCCGTCATCCTGTACACGTCCCTCACCCTGTACACGTCCCACACTCTGTACTCGTCCCTCACCCGGTACACGTCACACACACTGTACCCATCCCACATGCTGTACCTGTTCCTATCTGTCTCACATCCAGTCATGGTCCCTAACCCTGTACTCATCCCTCGCCCTCGCCTGTCCCTGAGTGTTATGGAGTGAACCCTTCTTGTTACCTGTTGTGCTGAGGTTGTTGGCGCCCTGTGATACAGGATGACTCAGCCCTGGAGTCTGTGGAGGTATCTGGTGGAGAGGTGGAAAGGGCAGCTATCAGTGAGCATGAAGGGAAGAATGAGGGTCCCTCCACAACAGGCAGTGGAGTTACCAATTGGGATCAGCAGCAAAGACAGCACAAAACATATGAATACCTGTCCAGACTGATTGGTCATAAAGTGAATGAACAGAGAGTTTCCCCGTCACCACCTGTCATTGGCTCCCAGAACAATACTCCCCAGTTCAAACTTCTCATTGAGTATAACCTCCTCCAAGGCCTCATACTCCATTGCTGTAAACTCCTCCAAGCCTACAACACTCGCAATCTATGTAACGTCCCACAGTCCCTACAAACCCCCATCCCTGTAACCTCCTCCAGCCCCTACAACCCTGCCTATCCCTGTAACCTCCTACAGCCCCTACAACCCTCCCTATCTCTGTAACCTCCTCCAGCCCCTACAACCCTCCCTATCTCTGTAACCTCCTCCAGCCCTGACAACCCTCCCAATCCCTGTAACCTCCTCCAACCCCTACAACCCTCCCTATCTCAGTAACCTCCTCCAGCCCCTACACCCTCCCTATCTCTGTCACCTCCTCCAGCTCCTGCAACCCTCCCTATCTCTGTAACCTCCTCCAGCCCCTACACCCCTCCCTATCTCTGTAACCTGCTCCAGCCCCTATAACCCTCCCTATCTCTGTAACGTCATCCAGCCCCTACACCCCGCCCTATCTCTGTAACCTCCTCCATCCCCTACAACCCTCCCTATCTCTGTAACCTCCTCCAGCCCCTACAACCTTCCCTATCTCTGTAACCTCCTCCAGCCCCTACAACCCTCCCTATCTCAGTAACCTCCTCCAGCCCCTACAACCTTCCCTATCTCTGTAACCTCCTCCAGCCCCTACAACCCTCCCTATCTCAGTAAACTCCTCCAGCCCATACACCCCTCCCCATCTCTGTAACCTCCTCCAGCCACTACACCCTTCCCTATCTCTGTAACCTCCTCCAGCCCCTACACCACTCCCTATTTCTGTAACCTCCTCCAGCCCCTACACCCCTCCCTATCTCTGTAACCTCCTCCAGCCCCTACAACCATCCCTATCTCTGTAACCTCCTACAGCCCCTACACCCCTCGCTATAAATGTAACCGCCGCCAGCCCCTACACCCCTCCCTATATCTGTAACCTCCGCCAGCCCCTATCACCCTGCCTATCTCTGTAACCTCCTCCAGCCCCTACACCCCGCCCTATCTCTGTAACCTCCTCCAGCCCCTACAACCCTCCCTATCTCTAACCTCCTCCAGCCCCTACACTCTCCCTATCTCTGTCACCTCCTTCAGCTCCTGCAACCCTCCCTATCTCTGTAACCTCCTCCAGCCCCACACCCCTCCCTATCTCTGTAACCTCCTCCAGCCCCTATAACCCTCCCTATCTCTGTAACCTCATCCAGCCCCTACACCCCGCCCTATCTTTGTAACCTCCTCCAGCCCCTACAACCCTTCCTATCTCTGTAACCTCCTCCAGTCCCCTACACCCTTCCCTATATCTGTAACCTCCTCCAGTCCCCTACACCCCTCCCTATCTCTGTAACCTCCTCCAGCACCTACACCCCTCCCTATTTCTGTAACCTCCTCCAGCCCCTACAACCCTCCCTATCTCTGTAACCTCCTCCAGCCCCTACAGCCCTCGCTATAAATGTAACCGCCGCCAGCCCCTACACCCCTCTCTATCTCTGTAACCTCCTCCAGCCCCTACACCCCTCCCTATCTCTGTAACCTCCTCCAGCCCCTATCACCCTCCCTATCTCTGTAACCTCACCAGCCCCTACACCCCGCCCTATCTCTGTAACCTCCTCCAGCCCCTACAACCCTCCCTATCTCTGTAACCTCCTCCAGCCCCTAAACCCCGCCCTATCTCTGTAACCTCCTCCAGCCCCTACAATCCTCCCTATCTCTGTAACCTCCTCCAGCCCCTACACCCCCCCTATCTCTGTAACCTCCTCCAGCCCCTACAACCCTCCCTATCTCTGTAAACTCCTCCAGCCCATACACCCCTCCCCATCTCTGTAACCTCCTCCAGCCCCTATACCCTTCCCTATATCTGTAACCTCCTCCAGTCCCCTACACCCCTCCCTATCTCTGTAACCTCCTCCAGCCCTTACACCCCTCCCTATCTCTGTAACCTCCTCCAGCCCCTACAACCCTCCCTATCTCTGTAACCTCCTCCAGCCCCTACACCCCTCTCTATCTCCGTAACTCCTCCTGCACCTACAACCCTCCCTATCTCTGTAACCTCCTCCAGCCCCTACACCCCTCCCTATCTCTGTAACCTCCTCCAGCCCCTACATCCCTCCCTATCGCTGTAACCTCCTCCAGCCCCTATAACCCTCCCTATCTCTGTAACCTCATCCAGCCCCTACACCCCTCCCTATCTCTGTAAACTCCTCCAGCCCCTACAACCCTCCCTATCTCTGTAACCTCCTCCAGCCCCTACACCCCCCCCATCTCTGTAACCTCCTCCAGCCCCTACAACACTCCCTATCTCTGTAAACTCCTCCAGCCCATACACCCCTCCCTATCTCTGTAACCTCCTCCAGCCACTACAACCCTCCCTATCTCTGTAACCTCCTCCAGCCCCTACAACCCATCCCTATCTCTGTAACCTTCTCCAGCCCCTACAACCCTCCCTATCTCTGTAACCTCCTCCAGCCCCTACAACCCTCCCTATCTCTGTAACCGCCTCCAGCCCCTACAACCTCCCTATCTCTGTAACCTCCTTCAGCCCCTACATCCTTCCCTATCTCTAACCACCTCCACACCCTACAACCCTCCCTATCTCTGCAACCTCCTCCACATCCTACAACCTTCCTATCTCTGTAACCTCCTCCAGCTGCAACAACCCTCCCTACCTCTGTAAACTCCTCCAGCCCCTACAGCCCTCCCTATCTCTGTAACCTCCTCCAGACTCTACAACCCTCCCTACCTCTGAAAACTCCTCCAGCCCCTACACCCCCTCCCTATCTCTGTAAACACCTCCACACCCTACAACCCTCCCTATCTCTGTAACATCCTCCAGCCCCTACATCCCTCCGTATCTCTGTAACCTCCTCCACACCCTACAACCCTCCCTATCACTGTAACCTCCTGCAGCCCCTACACCCCCTCCCTATCTCTGTAACCTCCTCCAATCCCTACAACCCTCCCTATCTCTGTAACCTCCTCCAGCCACTACAACCCTCCCTATCTCCGTAACCTCCTCCAGCCCCACAGCCCTCCCTATCTCTGTAACCTCCTCCAGCTCCTACAACCCTCCCTATCTCTGTAACCTCCTCCACACCCTACAACCTTCCGTATCTCTGTAACCTCCTCTAGCCCCTACATCCCTCCCTATCTCTGTAACCTCCTCCAGCCGCTACAACCCTCCCTATCTCTGTAACCTCCTCCAGCCACTACAACCCTCCCTATCTTTGTAACCTCCTCCAGCCCATACAAGCCTCCCTATATCTGTAAACTACTCCACCCCTACAACCCTCCCTATCTCTGTAATCTCCTCCAGACCCTACACACCTCCCCATCTCTGTAACCTCCTCCAGCTCCTACACCCCTCCCTGTCTCTGTAACCTCCTCCAGCCCCTACACCCCTCCCTATCTCTGTAACCTCATCCAGCCCCTACACCCCTCCCCATCTCTGTAACCTCCTCCAGCCCCTACACCCCTCCCTGTCTCTGTAACCTCCTCCAGCTCCTACAACCCTCCCTATCTCTGTAACCTCCTCCAGCCCCTACAACCCTCCCTATCTCTGTAACCTCCTCCAGCCCCTACAACACTCCATATCTCTGCAACCTCCTCCAGCTCCTACAACCCTCCCTATCTCTGTAACCTCCTGCAGCCCCTACAACCCTCCCTATCCCTGTAACGTCTTCCAGCCCCTACAACCCTCCCTATCTCTGTAACCTCCTCCAGCCCCTACAACCCTCCCTATCTCTGTAACCTCCTCCAGCCCCTACGACCCTCCCTATCTCTGTAACCTCCTCGAGACCCTTCAACCCTCTGAATATCTCTGCCTAATTCCATTATGACCCTCTGTCTAACCCCCAGGATTAATTGCTCCGACATTCACAGCCATGACTACAGCAACTGGAGCCCTGAACTCTGGAATTCCCGCCACAAACATCTCCACCAGACTCTCCTCCTTTCAGATGCTCCCTAAAACTGAACTCTTTGACGAATCTTTTCTGCTTCTCTCCTGTAATTGATCCTTTCTCTACTGTTAAAACAGTTTCTATTGTCAACTCTCACTCTGTAACTGTTACTAACTGGGCACGTAACTCCCTCTCTCTGGGATTGTAATGCTCATTCTCTGGGTTTGTAACTCTCTCCCACGGTCTGTATCTCTCACTCTAGCGGCCGGTAACTAATACTCCCTGGGCCTTTGACTCTCACTCCCTGGGTCTGTAACTCTCGCTCCCTGTGTCTGTAACTCTTGCTCCCTGGGTCTGTAACTCTCACTCCCTGGGTCTGTAACTCTCGCTCCCTGGGTCTGTAACTCTCACTCCCTGGATCTGTAACTCTCACTCCCTGGGTCTGTAACTCTCGCTCCCTGGGTCTGTAACTCTCACTCCCTGGGTCTGTAACTCTCGCTCCCTGGGTCTGTAACACTCACTCCCTGGGTCTATAACTCTCGCTCCCTGGGTCTGTAACTCTCACTCTCTGGGTCTGTAACTCTCACTCCCTGGATCTGTAACTCTCACTCCCTGGGTCTGTAACTCTCACTCCCTGGGTCTGTAACACTCACTCCCTGGGTCTGTAACTCTCACTCCCTAAGTCTGTAACTCTCACTCCTGGGTCTGTAACTCTCGCTCCCTGGGTCTGTAACACTCACTCCCTGGGTCTGTAACTCTCGCTCCCTGGGTCTGTAACTCTCGCTCCCTGGGTCTGTAACTCTCACTCCCTAAGTCTGTAACTCTCGCTCTCTGGGTCTGTAACTCTCACTCCCTGGATCTGTAGCTCTCACTCTCTGGGTCTGTAACTCTCACTCCCTGGGTCTGTAACTCTCACTCCCTGGGTCTGTAACTCTCACTCCCTAAGTCTGTAACTCTCACTCCCTAAGTCTGTAACTCTCACTCCTGGGTCTGTAACTCTCGCTCCCTGGGTCTGTAACTCTCGCTCCCTGGGTCTGTAACTCTCGCTCCCTGGGTCTGTAACTCTCGCTCTCTGGGTCTGTAACTCTCGCTCCCTGGGTCTGTAACTCTCGCTCCCTGGGTCTGTAACTCTCGCTCCCTGGGTCTGTAACTCTCGCTCCCTGGGTCTGTAACTCTCACTCCCTGGGCCTGTAACTCTCGCTCTCCAGGGTTGTAACACTCGCTCTCCGGGGTTGTAACTCTCACTCCTGGGTCTGTAACTCTCACTCCCTGGGTCTGTAACTCTCACTCCCTGGGTCTGTAACTCTCGCTCCCTGGGTCTGTAACTCTCGCTCTCTGGGTCTGTAACTCTCGCTCTCTGGGTCTGTAACTCTCACTCTCTGAGTCTGTAACTCTCGCTCCCTGGGTCTGTAACTCTCACTCCCTGGATCTGTAACTCTCGCTCCCTGGGTCTGTAACTCTCACTCCCTGGATCTGTAACTCTCGCTCCCTGGGTCTGTAACTCTCACTCCCTGGGTGTGTAACTCTCACTCCCTGGGTCTGTAACTCTCACTCCCTGGATCTGTAACTCTCACTCCCTGGGTCTGTAACTCTCACTCCCTGGGTCTGTAACTCTCACTCCCTAAGTCTGTAACTCTCACTCCCTAAGTCTGTAACTCTCGCTCCCTGGGTCTGTAACTCTCACTCCCTGGATCTGTAACTCTCGCTCCCTGGGTCTGTAACTCTCACTCCCTGGGTGTGTAACTCTCACTCCCTGGGTCTGTAACTCTCACTCCCTGGATCTGTAACTCTCACTCCCTGGGTCTGTAACTCTCACTCCCTAAGTCTGTAACTCTCACTCCTGGGTCTGTAACTCTCACTCCCTGGGTCTGTAACTCTCACTCCCTGGATCTGTAACTCTCACTCTCTGGGTCTGTAACTCTCACTCTCTGGGTCTGTAACTCTCACTCCCTGGGTCTGCAACTCTCACTCCCGGGGTTGTAACTCTCACTCCCTGGGTCTGTAACTCTCGCTCCCTGGGTCTGTAACTCTCACTCTCTGGGTCTGCAACTCTCACTCCCGGGGTTGTAACTCTCACTCTCTGGGTCTGTAACTCTCGCTCTCCGGGGTTGCGACTCTCGCTCCCTGGTTCTGTAACTCTCGCTCTCTGGGTCTGTAACTCTCGCTCTCTGGGTCTGTAACTCTCACTCCCTGGGTCTGTAACTCTCACTCCCTGGGTCTGTAACTCTCGCTCCCTGGGTCTGTAACTCTCACTCCCTGGGTCTGTAACTCTCGCTCTCTGGGTCTGTAACTCTCGCTCCCTGTGCCTGTAACTCTCGCTCCCTGGGTCTGTAACTCTCACTCTCTGAGGCTGTAACTCTCACTCTCTGAGGCTGTAACTCTCGCTCCCTGGGTCTGTAACTCTCGCTCTCTGGGTCTGTAACTCTCGCTCCCTGGGTCTGTAACTCTCGCTCTCTGGGTCTGTAACTCTCACTCCCTGGGTGTGTAACTCTCGCTCTCTGGGTCTGTAACTCTCACTCCCTGGGTCTGTAACTCTCGCTCCCTGGGTCTGTAACTCTCACTCCCTGGGTCTGTAACTCTCGCTCCCTGTGCCTGTAACTCTCGCTCTCTGGGTCTGTAACTCTCACTCCCTGGGTCTGTAACTCTCGCTCCCTGTGCCTGTAACTCTCGCTCCCTGGGTGTGTAACTCTCACTCCCTAAGTCTGTAACTCTCACTCCCTAAGTCTGTAACTCTCACTCCCTAAGTCTGTAACTCTCACTCCCTGGGTCTGTAACTCTCACTCCCTGGGTCTGTAACTCTCACTCCCTAAGTCTGTAACTCTCACTCCCTGGGTCTGTAACACTCACTCCCTAAGTCTGTAACTCTCACTCCCTGGGTCTGTAACTCTCACTCCCTGGGTCTGTAACTCTCACTCCCTAAGTCTGTAACTCTCACTCCCTGGGTCTGTAACACTCACTCCCCGGGTTGTAACTCTCACTCCCTGGGTCTGTAACTCTTGCTCCCTGGGTCTGTAACTCTCACTCCCTGGGTCTGTAACTCTCGCTCTCTGGGTCTGTAACTCTCGCTCTCTGGGTCTGTAACTCTCACTCCCTGGGTCTGTAACTCGCGCTCCCTGGGTCTGTAACTCTCGCTCCCTGGGTGTGTAACTCTCACTCTCTGAGGCTGTAACTCTCACTCTCTGAGGCTGTAACTCTCACTCCCTGGGTCTGTAACTCTCACTCCCTAAGTCTGTAACTCTCACTCCCTAAGTCTGTAACTCTCACTCCCTGGGTCTGTAACTCTCACTCCCTGGGTCTGTAACTCTCGCTCCCTGGGTCTGTAACTCTCGCTCCCTGGGTCTGTAACTCTCACTCCCTGGGTCTGTAACTCTCACTCCCTGGGTCTGTAACTCTCACTCCCTGGGTCTGTAACTCTCACTCCATGGGTCTGTAACTCTCACTCCATGGGTCTGTAACTCTCACTCCCTAAGTCTGTAACTCTCACTCCCTGGGTATGTAACTCTCACTCTCTGGGTCTGTAACTCTCACTCCCTGGGTCTGTAACTCTCACTCCCTGGGTCTGTAACTCTCACTCCCTGGGTCCGTAACTCTCGCTCTCCGGGGTTGTAACACTCGCTCTCCGGGATTGTAACACTCGCTCTCCGGGGTTGTAACACTCGCTCTCCGGGGTTGTAACACTCGCTCTCTGGGTCTGTAACTCTCACTCCCTGTGCCTGTAACTCTTGGTCTCCGGGGTTGTAACACTCGCTCTCCGGGATTGTAACACTCGCTCTCCGGGGTTGTAACACTCGCTCTCCGGGGTTGTAACACTCGCTCTCCGGGATTGTAACACTCGCTCTCCGGGGTTGTAACACTCGCTCTCCGGGGTTGTAACACTCGCTCTTCGGGGTTGTAACACTCGCTCTCCGGGATTGTAACACTCGCTCTCCGGGGTTGTAACACTTGCTCTCCGGGGTTGTAACACTCGCTCTCCGGGGTTGTAACACTCACTCCCTGGGTCTGTAACTCTCACTCTCTGGGTCGGTAACTCTCGCTCCCTGGGTCTGTAACTCTCACTCTCTGTGTCTGTAACTCTCGCTCTCTGAGGCTGTAACTCTCACTCCATGGGTCTGTAACTCTCACTCCCTAAGTCTGTAACTCTCACTCCCTGGGTATGTAACTCTCACTCTCTGGGTCTGTAACTCTCACTCCCTGGGTCTGTAACTCTCACTCCCTGGGTCTGTAACTCTCACTCCCTGGGTCCGTAACTCTCGCTCTCCGGGGTTGTAACACTCGCTCTCCGGGATTGTAACACTCGCTCTCCGGGGTTGTAACACTCGCTCTCCGGGGTTGTAACACTCGCTCTCTGGGTCTGTAACTCTCACTCCCTGTGCCTGTAACTCTTGGTCTCCGGGGTTGTAACACTCGCTCTCCGGGATTGTAACACTCGCTCTCCGGGGTTGTAACACTCGCTCTCCGGGGTTGTAACACTCGCTCTCCGGGATTGTAACACTCGCTCTCCGGGGTTGTAACACTCGCTCTCCGGGGTTGTAACACTCGCTCTTCGGGGTTGTAACACTCGCTCTCCGGGATTGTAACACTCGCTCTCCGGGGTTGTAACACTTGCTCTCCGGGGTTGTAACACTCGCTCTCCGGGGTTGTAACACTCGCTCCCTGGGTCTGTAACTCTCACTCTCTGGGTCGGTAACTCTCGCTCCCTGGGTCTGTAACTCTCACTCTCTGTGTCTGTAACTCTCGCTCTCTGAGGCTGTAACTCTCACTCCCTGGGTCTGTAACTCTCACTCCCTGGGTCTGTAACTCTCACTCTCTGAGGCTGTAACTCTCACTCCCTAAGTCTGTAACTTTCACTCTCTGAGGCTGTAACTCTCACTCTCTGAGGCTGTAACTCTCACTCTCTGAGGTAGTAAGTCTCACTCTCTGGGGCTGTAACTCACAATCTCTGGGGCTGTAACTCTCACTCTCTGGGGTTGTAACTCTCACTCTCTGGGTCTGTAACTCTCGCTCCCTGGGCCTGTAACTCTCACTCCCTGGGTCTGTAACTCTCACTCTCTGAGGCTGTAACTCTCACTCTCTGAGGTAGTAAGTCTCACTTCCTGGGTCTGTAACTCTCACTCTCTGAGGCTGTAACTCTCACTCTCTGGGTCTGTAACTCTCACTCTCTGAGGTAGTAAGTCTCACTCACTGGGACTGTAAGTCTCACTCTCTGGGGCTGTAACTCTCACTCTCTGAGGTAGTAAGTCTCACTCTCTGAGGCTGTAACTCTCACTCTCTGAGGCTGTAACTCTCACTCTCTGAGGTAGTAAGTCTCACTCACTGGGACTGTAAGTCTCACTCTCTGGGGCTGTAACTCTCAATCTCTGGGGTTGTAACTCTCACTCTCTGGGGCTGTAACTCTCACTCTCTGAGGCTGTAACTCTCACTCTCTGAGGTAGTAAGTCTCACTCACTGGGACTGTAAGTCTCACTCTCTGAGGCTGTAACTCTCTCTCTCTGGGGCTGTAACTCACTCTCTCTCTGGATTTGTAGAGTTGAGTCTCTGGGTCTGTACTCACCAGGTGAGGGCTGTAAATGGACGGTTTGCTGTGTGTGTGGGCAGAGATGCCAACATTACTAGCTGGGTTAATTCGCTTTTCCTTCTGCCTCCGATTACAGAACCAGACACGAATAACCTCCTTCTCCATGGTGAGCTGCTCCGCTATCAACACAATCTCCTCAGACGTCGGCTTTTGATTCTGAAAAAACACACACAGCCTCCGTCACCCTGTCCCCGTCGCTCTGTCCCCGTCGCACTGTCCCCGTCACTGTGTCCCCGTCGCACTGTCCCCGTCACTCTGTCCCCGTCGCACTGTCCCCGTCACTGTCCCCGTCGCTCTGTCCCCGTCGCTCTGTCCCCGTCGCTCCGTCCCCGTCGCACTTTCCCCGTCGCACTGTCCCCGTCGCACTGACCCCGTCACTGTGTCTCCGTCCCTCTGTCCCCGTCGCTCCGTCCCCGTCGCACTGTCCCCGTCGCACTGTCCCCATCTCCCTGTCCCCGTCTCCCTGTCCCCGTCGCACTGACCCCGTCGCACTGTCCCCGTCGCTCTGTCCCCGTCGCTCTGTCCCCGTCTCCCTGTCCCCGTCGCTCTGTCCCCGTCGCTCTGTCCCCGTCGCTCTGTCCCCGTCGCACTGTCCCCGTCTCCCTGTCCCCGTCGCACTGTCCCCGTCGCACTGACCCCGTCGCTCTGTCCCCGTCGCTCTGTCCCCGTCGCTCTGTCCCCGTCACTCTGTCCCCGTCGCACTGACCCCGTCGCTCTGTCCCCGTCTCCCTGTCCCCGTCTCCCTGTCCCCGTCGCTCTGTCCCCGTCGCACTGTCCCCGTCTCCCTGTCCCCGTCGCACTGTCCCCGTCGCACTGACCCCGTCGCACTGACCCCGTCTCCCTGTCCCCGTCTCCCTGTCCCCGTCGCTCTGTCCCCGTCGCACTGTCCCCGTCGCACTGTCCCCGTCGCACTGTCCCCGTCGCTGTGTCCCCGTCTCCCTGTCCCCGTCTCCCTGTCCCCGTCACTCTGTCCCCGTCTCTCTGTCCCCGTCTCCCTGTGTCCCCGTCACACTGTCCCCCGTCTCTCTGTCCCCGTCGCTCTGTCCCCGTCGCTGTGTCCCCGTCACACTGTCCCCGTCTCTCTGTCCCCGCCACCGTGTCCCCGTCACTCTGTCCCCGTCTCTCTGTCCCTGTCGCACTGTCCCCGTCGCACTGTCCCCGTCGCACTGTCCACGTCACTGTGTCCCGGTCACTGTGTCCCCGTCTCTCTGTCCACGTCGCTCTGTCCCCGTCTCTCTGTCCCCGTCTCTCTGTCCCCGTCTCTCTGTCCCCGTCGCTGTGTCCCCGTCGCTGTGTCCCCGTCGCTCTGACCCCGTCTCCCTGTCCCCGTCGCTCTGTCCCCGTCTCCCTGTCCCCGTCGCTCTGTCCCCGTCTCCCTGTCCCCGTCGCTCTGTCCCCGTCTCCCTGTCCCCGTCGCTCTGTCCCCGTCGCTCTGTCCCCGTCTCTCTGTCCCCGTCTCTCTGTCCCCGTCTCCCTGTCCCCGTCTCCCTGTCCCCGTCGCTCTGTCCCCGTCGCACTGTCCCCGTCGCACTGTCCCCGTCGCACTGTCCCCGTCGCCCTGTCCCCGTCGCCCTGTCCCCGTCAGTCTGTCCCCGTCACTGTGTCCCCGTCACTGTGTCTCCGTCACTGTGTCCCCATCGCCCTGTCCCCGTCACTCTGTCCCCGTCACTCTGTCCCCGTCACTGTCCCCGTCGCTCTGTCCCCGTCACTCTGTCCCCGTCACTCTGTCCCCGTCGCTCTGTCCCCGTCGCTCTGTCCCCGTCACACTGACCCCGTCACACTGACCCCGTCCCTGTGTCCCCGTCGCTCTGTCCCCGTCGCTCTGTCCCCGTCACTGTCCCCGTCACACTGACCCCGTCGCTCTGTCCCCGTCACACTGACCCCGTCCCTGTGTCCCCGTCGCTCTGTCCCCGTCGCTCTGTCCCCGTCGCTCTGTCCCCGTCACTGTCCCCGTCGCTCTGTCCCCGTCGCTCTGTCCCCGTCACTGTCCCCGTCGCTCTGTCCCCGTCGCTCTGTCCCCGTCACTGTGTCCCCGTCTCCCTGTCCCCGTCGCTCTGACCCCGTCGCTCTGTCCCCGTCGCTCTGTCCCCGTCGCACTGTCCCCGTCGCACTGTCCCCGTCGCACTGACCCCGTCGCTCTGTCCCCGTCGCACTGTCCCCGTCGCACTGTCCCCGTCGCACTGTCCCCGTCGCACTGTCCACGTCGCACTGTCCACGTCGCTCTGTCCCGGTCACTGTGTCCCGGTCACTGTGTCCCCGTCTCTCTGTCCACGTCGCTCTGTCCCCGTCACTGTGTCCCCGTCTCTCTGTCCCCGTCTCTCTGTCCCCGTCGCACTGTCCCCGTCGCACTGTCCCCGTCGCACTGTCCACGTCGCTCTGTCCCGGTCACTGTGTCCCGGTCACTGTGTCCACGTCGCTCTGTCCCCGTCTCTCTGTCCCCGTCTCTCTGTCCCCGTCTCTCTGTCCCCGTCGCTCTGTCCCCGTCGCTCTGTCCCCGTCGCTCTGTCCCCGTCTCCCTGTCCCCGTCTCCCTGTCCCCGTCTCCCTGTCCCCGTCGCTCTGTCCCCGTCGCTCTGTCTCCGTCGCTCTGTCCCCGTCACTGTCCCCGTCGCACTGACCCCGTCGCACTGACCCCGTCGCACTGTCCCCGTCGCTGTGTCCCCGTCTCTCTGTCCCCGTCTCTCTGTCCCCGTCGCTCTGTCCCCGTCACTGTGTCCCCGTCTCCCTGTCCCCGTCACTCTGTCCCCGTCACTGTGTCCCCGTCGCTCTGTCCCCGTCGCTCTGTCCCCGTCTCCCTGTCCCCGTCACTCTGTCCCCGTCACTGTGTCCCCGTCACTGTGTCCCCGTCTCTCTGTCCCCGTCGCTCTGTCCCCGTCGCTCTGTCCCCGTCGCTGTGTCCCCGTCGCACTGACCCCGTCGCACTGTCCCCGACGCTCTGTCCCCGTTGCACTGTCCCCGTCTCCCTGTCCCCGTCACTCTGTCCCCGTCACTGTGTCCCCGTCTCCCTGTCCCCGTCGCCCTGTCCCCGTCGCCCTGTCCCCGTCGCACTGTCCCCGTCTCCCTGTCCCCGTCGCCCTGTCCCCGTCGCCCTGTCCCCGTCGCACTGTCCCCGTCGCACTGTCCATGTCGCACTGTCCCCGTCGCACTGTCCCCGTCGCACTGTCCCCGTCGCTCTGTCCCCGTCGCTCTGTCCCCATCTCCCTGTCCCCGTCGCCCTGTCCCCGTCTCCCTGTCCCCGTCGCACTGTCCCCGTCGCTCTGTCCCCGTCACTCTGTCCCCGTCACTGTCCCCGTCGCTCTGTCCCCGTCACACTGACCCCGTCCCTCTGTCCCCGTCGCTCTGTCCCCGTCACTGTCCCCGTCACACTGACCCCGTCGCACTGACCCCGTCGCACTGACCCCGTCGCACTGTCCCCGTCGCACTGTCCCCGTCGCTCTCTCCCCGTCGCTCTGTCCCCGTCACACTGACCCCGTCCCTCTGTCCCCGTCGCTCTGTCCCCGTCGCTCTGACCCCGTCGCTCTGTCCCCGTCGCTCTGTCCCCGTCACTGTCCCCGTCACACTGACCCCGTCGCTCTGTCCCCGTCACTGTGTCCCCGTCTCCCTGTCCCCGTCTCCCTGTCCCCGTCGCTCTGTCCCCGTCGCACTGTCCCCGTCTCACTGTCCCCGTCTCACTGTCCCCGTCACACTGACCCCGTCGCTCTGTCCCCGTCTCACTGTCCCCGTCTCTCTGTCCCCGTCTCTCTGTCCCCGTCTCTCTGTCCCCGTCTCTCTGTCCCCGTCGCCCTGTCCCCGTCTCCCTGTCCCCGTCGCACTGTCCCCGTCGCTCTGTCCCCGTCTCCCTGTCCCCGTCACTCTGTCCCCGTCACTCTGTCCCCGTCACTGTGTCCCCGTCTCCCTGTCCCCGTCGCTGTGTCCCCGTCGCTGTGTCCCCGTCGCTGTGTCCCCGTCGCTCTGTCCCCGTCGCTCTGTCCCCGTCGCTCTGTCCCCGTCGCTCTGTCCCCGTCACTGTGTCCCCGTCGCACTGTCCCCGTCGCTCTGTCCCCGTCTCCCTGTCCCCGTCGCTGTGTCCCCGTCACTGTGTCCCCGTCGCACTGTCCCCGTCGCTCTGTCCCCGTCTCCCTGTCCCCGTCACTCTGTCCCCGTCACTGTGTCCCCGTCACTCTGTCCCCGTCACTGTGTCCCCGTCTCCCTGTCCCCGTCGCTGTGTCCCCGTCGCTGTGTCCCCGTCGCTGTGTCCCCGTCGCTCTGTCCCCGTCGCTCTGTCCCCGTCGCTCTGTCCCCGTCGCTCTGTCCCCGTCACTGTGTCCCCGTCGCACTGTCCCCGTCGCTCTGTCCCCGTCTCCCTGTCCCCGTCGCTGTGTCCCCGTCACTGTGTCCCCGTCGCACTGTCCCCGTCGCTCTGTCCCCGTCTCCCTGTCCCCGTCCCTCTGTCCCCGTCACTGTGTCCCCGTCTCCCTGTCCCCGTCGCCCTGTCCCCGTCCCTCTGTCCCCGTCCCTCTGTCCCCGTCACTCTGTCCCCGTCACTGTGTCCCCGTCACTGTGTCCCCGTCTCCCTGTCCCCGTCGCTCTGTCCCCGTCCCTCTGTCCCCGTCGCCCTGTCCCCGTCGCTCTGTACCCGTCGCACTGTCCCGGTCGCTCTGTCCCCGTCGCCCTGTCCCTGTCCCTCTGTCCCCGTCGCACTGTCCCCGTCGCTCTGTACCCGTCGCTCTGTCCCCGTCGCCCTGTCCCCGTCAGTCTGTCCCCGTCAGTCAGTCCCCGTCACTGTGTCCCCGTCACTGTGTCCCCGTCACTGTGTCCCCGTCGCCCTGTCCCCGTCGCCCTGTCCCCGTCACGGTGTCCCCGTCGCACTGTCCCCGTCACTGTGTCCCCGTCACTGTGTCCCCGTCGCACTGTCCCCGTCGCACTGTCCCCGTCGCTCTGTCACCGTCGCTGTGTCCCCGTCGCTGTGTCCCCGTCGCTGTGTCCCCGTCGCACTGTCCCCGTCGCACTGTCCCCGTCACACTGTCCCCGTCACTGTGTCCCCGTCTCCCTGTCCCCGTCTCCCTGTCCCCGTCGCTCTGTCCCCGTCACTGTGTCCCCGTCACTGTGTCCCCGTCGCTCTGTCCCCGTCGCACTGTCCCCGTCACTCTGTCCCCGTCACTCTGTCCCCGTCACTCTGTCCCCGTCGCTCTGTCCCCGTCGCTCTGTCCCCGTCGCACTGTCCCCGTCGCCCTGTCCCCGTCGCCCTGTCCCCGTCGCCCTGTCCCCGTCGCCCTGTCCCCGTCACTCTGTCCCCATCACTGTCCCTGTCACACTGACCCCGTCGCTCTGTCCCCGTCTCCCTGTCCCCGTCGCTGTGTCCCCGTCTCCCTGTCCCCGTCGCTCTGTCCCCGTCACACTGACCCCGTCCCTGTGTCCCCGTCTCCCTGTCCCCGTCACTGTGTCCCCGTCGCACTGTCCCCGTCGCACTGTCCCCGTCGCTCTGTCACCGTCGCTGTGTCCCCGTCGCTGTGTCCCCGTCGCTGTGTCCCCGTCGCACTGTCCCCGTCACACTGTCCCCGTCACTGTGTCCCCGTCTCCCTGTCCCCGTCTCCCTGTCCCCGTCGCTCTGTCCCCGTCGCTCTGTCCCCGTCACTCTGTACCCGTCTCCCTGTCCCCGTCGCTCTGTCCCCGTCTCCCTGTCCCCGTCACTCTGTACCCGTCTCCCTGTCCCCGTCTCCCTGTCCCCGTCTCCCTGTCCCCGTCTCCCTGTCCCCGTCGCTCTTTCCCCGTCACTGTGTCCCCGTCGCTCTGTCCCCGTCTCCCTGTCCCCGTCGCACTGTCCCCGTCTCCCTGTCCCCGTCGCTCTGTCCCCGTCTCCCTGTCCCGGTCGCTCTGTCCCCGTCACTGTGTCCCCGTCGCTGTGTCCCCGTCGCTCTGTCCCCGTCTCCCTGTCCCCGGCGCTCTGTCCCCGTCGCTGTGTCCCCGTCGCTCTGTCCCCGTCGCTCTGTCCCCGTCGCTCTGTCCCCGTCACTGTGTCCCCGTCGCACTGTCCCCGTCGCTCTGTCCCCGTCACTCTGTACCCGTCTCCCTGTCCCCGTCGCTCTGTCCCCGTCTCCCTGTCCACGTCGCTCTGTCCCCGTCGCTCTGTCCCCGTCACTCTGTACCCGTCTCCCTGTCCCCGTCGCTCTGTCCCCGTCTCCCTGTCCCCGTCGCTCTTTCCCCGTCACTGTGTCCCCGTCGCACTGTCCCCGTCTCCCTGTCCCCGTCGCTCTGTCCCCGTCTCCCTGTCCCCGTCGCACTGTCCCCGTCTCCCTGTCCCCGTCGCTCTGTCCCCGTCTCCCTGTCCCGGTCGCTCTGTCCCCGTCGCTGTGTCCCCGTCGCTGTGTCCCCGTCGCTCTGTCCCCGTCGCTCTGTCCCCGTCGCTGTGTCCCCGTCTCTCTGTCCCCGTCGCTCTGTCCCCGTCGCTCTGTCCCCGTCGCTCTGTCCCCGTCTCCCTGTCCCCGTCTCTCTGTCCCCGTCGCTCTGTCCCCGTCACTGTCCCCGTCGCTCTGTCCCCGTCGCTCTGTCCCCGTCTCCCTGTCCCCGGCGCTCTGTCCCCGTCGCTCTGTCCCCGTCACTGTCCCCGTCGCTCTGTCCCCGTCGCTCTGTCCCCGACACTCTGTCCCCGTCGCTCTGTCCCCGTCGCTCTGTCCCCGTCGCCCTGTCCCCGTCGCTCTGTCCCCGTCTTTCCCGGTCTGACTGTGACATGGGCACTCGTTTCCGGGTCTGACTGTGACATGGGCCCTCGTTTCCAGGTCTGACTGTGACATGGGCTCTCGTTTCCGGGTCTGACTGTGACATGGGTTCTCGTTTCCGGGTCTGACTGTGACATGGGCCCTCGTTTCTTGGTCTGACTGTGACATGGGCTCTCGTTTCCTGTCTGACTGTGACATGGGCTCTCGTTTCCTGGTCTGACTGTGACATGAGTTCTCATTTCCTGGTCTGACTGTGACATGGGCCCTCGTTTCCTGGTCTGACTGTGACATGGGCCCTCATTTCCGGGTCTGATTGTGACATGGGCACTCGTTTCCTGGTCTGACTGTGACATGGGCTCTCGTTTCCTGGTCTGACTGTGACATGGGTTCTCAGTTCCTGGTCTGACTGTGACATGGGCCCTCGTTTCCTGGTCTGACTGTGACATGGGCCCTCGTTTCCTGGTCTGACTGTGACATGGGCCCTCGTTTCCTGGTCTGACTGTGACATGGGCCCTCGTTTCCCGGTCTGACTGTGACATGGGCCCTCGTTTCTGGGTCTGACTGTGACATGGGCCCTCGTTTCCTGGTCTGAGTGTGACATGGGCCCTCGTTTCCACGTCTGACTGTGACATGGGCCCTCGTTTCCTGGTCTGACTGTGACATGGGCCCTCGTTTCCTGGTCTGACTGTGACATGGGCCCTCGTTTCCTGGTCTGACTGTGACATGGGCCCTCGTTTCCTGGTCTGAGTGTGACATGGGCCCTCGTTTCCACGTCTGACTGTGACATGGGCCCTCGTTTCCGGGTCTGACTGTGACATGGGCTCTCGTTTCCCGGTCTGACTGTGACATGGGCCCTCGTTTCCCTGTCTGACTGTGACATGGGCCCTCGTTTCCCTGTCTGACTGTGACATGGGCCCTCGTTTCCGGGTCTGACTGTGACATGGGCCCTCGTTTCCTGGTCTGACTGTGACATGGGCTCTCGTTTCCCTGTCTGACTGTGACATGGGCCCACGTTTCCGGGTCAGACTATGACATGGGCCCTCCTTTCCGGGTCTGACTGTGACATGGGCCCTCGTTTCCTGGTCTGACTGTGACATGGGCCCTCGTTTCCGTGCCTGACTGTGACATGGGCACTCGTTTCCCGGTCTGACTTTGACATGGGCTCTCGTTTCCGGGTCTGACTGTGACATGGGCCCTCGTTTCCGGGTCTGACTGTGACATGGGTTCTCATTTCCTGGTCTGACTGTGACATGGGCCCTCGTTTCCTGGTCTGACTGTGACCTGGGCCCTCGTTTCCTGGTCTGAGTGTGACATGGGTCCTCGTTTCCACGTCTGACTGTGACATGGGCTCTCGTTTCCGCATCTGACTGTGACATGGGCTCTCGTTTCAGTTTGTGACTGGGTCCTGGCCTCTGTTTTCGGAACATTACAGGGGCCTAGGCCCTTTATTCAAGTTGTGATTGGGTCTTGGGGCCCTGGGCAAGGTCTTGGTTCATGATTAGCACCTGGAGCCTAGTTTCGTGTTGTGGCTAGGGCCTGGGCCCTGGTTTCGGGTTGTGACTGGGGCCTGGGCCCTGGTTTCGGGTTGTGACTGGGGCCTGGGCCCTGGTTTCGGGTTGTGACTGGGGCCTGGGCCCTGGTTTCGGGTTGTGACTGGGGCCTGGGCCCTGGTTTCGGGTTGTGACTGGGGCCTGGGCCCTGGTTTTGGGTTGTGACTGGGGCCTGGGCCCTGGTTTCGGGTTGTGACTGGAGCCTGGGCCCTGGTTTCGGGTTGTGACTGGGGCCTGGGCCTGGTTATGGGATGTGACTGGGGCCTGGGCCCTGGTTTCGGGTTGTGACTGGGGCCTGGGCCCTGGTTTCGGGTTGTGACTGGGGCCTGGGGCCTGGTTTCGGGTTGTGACTGGGGCCTGGGCCCTGGTTTTGGGTTGTGACTGGGGCCTGGGCCCTGGTTTCGGGTTGTGACTGGAGCCTGGGCCCTGGTTTCGGGTTGTGACTGGGGCCTGGGGCCTGGTTATGGGATGTGACTGGGGCCTGGGCCCTGGTTTCGGGTTGTGACTGGGGCCTGGGCCCTGGTTTCGGGTTGTGACTGGGGCCTGGGCCCTGGTTTCGGGTTGTGACTGGGGCCTGGGGCCTGGTTATGGGATGTGACTGGGGCCTGGGCCCTGGTTTCGGGTTGTGACTGGGGCCTGGGGCCTGGTTATGGGATGTGACTGGGGCCTGGGCCCTGGTTTCGGGTTGTGACTGGGGCCTGGGCCCTGGTTTCGGGTTGTGACTGGGGCCTGGGCCCTGGTTTCGGGTTGTGACTGGGGCCTGGGCCCTGGTTTCGGGTTGTGACTGGGGCCTGGGCCCTGGTTTCGGGTTGTGACTGGGGCCTGGGCCCTGGTTATGGGTTGTGACTGGGGCCTGGGCCCTGGTTTCGGGTTGTGACTGGGGCCTGGGCCTGGTTATGGGATGTGACTGGGGCCTGGGCCCTGGTTTCGGGTTGTGACTGGGGCCTGGGGCCTGGTTTTGGGTTGTGACTGGGGCCTGGGTTCCCTCACATCCTGTCTGTGCCCATCGGGTACTCACTGCGAGGAAACTCTTCTCTAAGGCCACTCGGACATTGGTCTCGATGCTTGTACGCTTCTTCCTCTTGCGGCCGCCCAGTCC
This sequence comes from Isurus oxyrinchus, assembly GCA_026770705.1. Classification (NCBI taxonomy): domain Eukaryota; kingdom Metazoa; phylum Chordata; class Chondrichthyes; order Lamniformes; family Lamnidae; genus Isurus; species Isurus oxyrinchus. The sequence goes on from JANJGN010001943.1 coordinate 93,094, forward strand.
CTCGATGCCTATCGGGGGGCTGCTCATGGCGTTCGGGCTGGGCAGCGTCGCATCTGCGGACAGGTTTTCTAGCAGATAACAGAGAAATAACAGAGGCATCAACCCTCAAAACCCTGCACTGTCCCCGACACTCACCACCCTCACCCACTCACCCCCCTCACCCACCCTCACCCACTCACCCCCTCACCCCTCACCCCTCACCCTCCCTCCACCCACCCTCACCCACTCGCCCCTCACCCTCACCCTCTCCCCTCACCCCTCACCCACCCTCACCCACTCACCACCCTCACCCACCTCACCCCTCACCCCTCACCCACCTCACCCCTCACCCACTCACCCCTCACCCACTCACCCCCCTCACCCACTCACCCCTCACCCTCACTCCCCCTCACCCACTCACCCCCTCACCCACTCCACCCCTCACCCCTCACCCCTCACCCACTCACCCCTCACCCACCCTCACCCACTCACCACCCCTCACCCACTCACCCCTCACCCACTCACCCACTCACCCCTCTCACCCTCACCCACTCACCCCCTCACCCACCTCACCCACTCACCCCACTCACCCCCTCACCCTCACCCTCACCCCTCACCTCACACCCCTCACCCACTCACCCCTCACCCACCCCTCACCCACCCTCACCCCTCACCCACCCCTCACCCCCACTCACCCCTCACCCACCCTCACACACTCACCCCTCACCCACCCTCACCCACCTCACCCTCACCCACCCCCACACCACCCTCACCCACCCTCACCACCCCTCACCCACCCTCACCCACTCACCCCCACCCTCACCCCTCACCTCACCCCTCACCCACTCACCCCTCACCCCACCCTCACCCACTCACCCACTCACCCCTCACCCACCTCACCCCTCACCCCTCACCCACTCACCCCACCCTCACCCACTCACCCCACCCAACCCACTCACACCCCTCACACCCCCTCACCACTCACCCCCTCACCCACCCTCACCCACTCACCCCCTCACCCACCCCTCACCCACTCACCCCTCACCACCCTCACCCACTCACCCACTCACCCCACCCACCCCACCCACTCACACCCCCACCACCCACCCCTCACCCACTCACCCCTCACCCACCTCACCCCTCACCCACTCACCCCACTCACCCACTCACCCACACCACCCTCACCACCACCCCACTCCACCCCCTCACCCACTCACCCACCACCCACTCACCCCTCACCCACTCACCCACTCACCCCTCACCCACTCACCCCACCACCCCTCACCCACTCACACCCCTCACCCACTCCCACCCACTCACCCCCACCCACCACCCCTCACCCACTCACCCCTCACCCACTCACCCACTCACCCACTCACCCCTCACCCACTCACCCCTCACCCACCCTCACCCACTCACCCCTCACCCACCCCTCACCCACCCCCCACTCACCCCTCACCCACCCTCACCCACTCACCCACTCACCCACCCACACCCACTCACCCCCTCACCCACTCACCCCTCACCCACCCCTCACCCCACCCCTCACCCACCCACCCCCTCCACCCACTCACCCCTCACCCCACCCACACCCTCACCCCCTCACCCACTCACCCCCTCCCCCCACCCCCACCCACCCCTCACCCCACTCACCCCTCACCCACCTCACCCCTCACCCCCACACCCACTCACCCACCCTCACCCCCTCACCCACTCACCCCTCACCCACCCCTCACCCACTCACCCCTCACCCCTCACCCTCACCCTCACCCCACACCCCCTCACCCACCCTCACCCACCTCACCCACTCACCCCTCACCCACCCCTCACCCACTCACCCCTCACCCACCCTCACCCCTCACCCACCTCACCCCCACTCACCCCTCACCCACCCTCACCCACTCACCCCTCACCCCTCACCCACTCACCCACTCACCCCTCACCCACTCACCCTCACCCACTCACCCCTCACCCACTCACCCCTCACCCACTCACCCCTCACCACACACCCTCACCCACTCACCCCCTCACCCACTCACCCCTCACCCACCTCACCCACTCACCCTCACACCACTCACCCCTCACCCCCTCACCCACTCCCCCTCACCCACTCACCCCTCACCCACTCACCCCTCACCCCCACTCACCCCCTCACCCCTCACCCACTCACCCCTCACCCTCACCCTCACCCACTCACCCCTCACCCACTCACACCCTCACTCACCCTCACCCACTCACACCCTCACCCACTCACCCCTCACCCACTCACCCCCTCACCCACTCACCCCTCACCCACTCACCCACTCACCCCTCACCCACACCCCTCACCCACTCACCTCACCCACCCTCACCCACCCCCTCACCCACTCACCCACTCACCCCTCACCCACTCACCCCTCACCCACTCACCCCTCACCCACTCACCCTCACCCACTCACCCCTCACCCACTCACCCCTCACCCACCCTCACCCACTCACCCCTCACCCACACCCCGTGACCCACACCCGTCACCCACCCCCCTCACCCACTCACCCCTCACCCACTCACCCTCACCCACTCACCCCCTCACCCCACTCACCTCACCCCTCACCCACTCACCCCTCACCCACTCACCTCACCCCTCACCCACTCACCCCTCACCCACTCACCCCTCACCCCACTCACCCCTCACCCACTCACCTCACCCACACCCGTCACCCACCCCCCTCACCCACTCACCCCTCACCCCTCACCCACTCACCTCACCCCTCACCCACTCACCCCTCACCCACTCACCTCACCCCTCACCCACTCATCCCCTCACCCAACCCCTCACCCACTCACCCCTCACCCACCCACCCCCTCACCCCCTCACCCCTCACCCACCCCCTCACCCACTCACCCCTCACCCACTCACCCCTCACCCACCCTCACCCCTCACCCACTCACCCCTCACCCACTCACCCCTCACCCACCCTCACCCACCCCCCTCACCCACTCACCCCTCACCCCCTCACCCCCTCACCCCACCCTCACCCACCCCCCTCACCCACTCACCCCTCACCCACTCACCCCTCACCCAGCCTCACCCACCCCCTCACCCACTCACCCCTCACCCACCCCCCTCACCCACCCCCCTCACACACCTCCTCACCCCTCACCCATCACCCCCTCACCCACCCCCTCAACCCCTCACCCCTCACCCAATCAGCCCTCACCCACCCCCTCACCCCCTCACCCACTCACCCCTCACCCACCCCCCTCACCCACCACCTCACCCACCCCCCTCACCCACCCCCTCACCCCCTCACCCACCCCCCTCACCCACCAACTCACCCACCCCCCTCACCCACCTCCTCACCCCCTCACCCACCCCCCTCACCCACTCACCTCACCCCTCACCCACTCATCCCTCACCCACTCACCCCTCACCCACCCACCCCCCTCACCCCCTCACCCCCACCCACCCCCTCACCCACTCACCCCTCACCCACTCACCCCTCACCCACCCTCACCCCTCACCCACTCACCCCTCACCCACTCACCCCTCACCCACTCACCCCTCACCCACCCTCACCCACCCCCTCACCCACTCACCCCCTCACCCACCCTCACCCACACCCTCACCCACCCCCTCACCCACTCACCCCTCACCCACTCACCCCTCACCCAGCCTCACCCACCCCCTCACCCACTCACCCCTCACCCACCCCCCTCACCCACCCCCTCATACACCCCCTCACCCACTCACCCCTCACCCATCACCCCCTCACCCCTCACCCAATCACCCCTCACCCACCCCCTCACCCCCTCACCCACTCACCCCTCACCCACCCCCCTCACCCACCACCTCACCCACCCCCCTCACCCACCCCCTCACCCCCTCACCCACCCCCTCACCCACCACCTCACCCACCCCCCTCACCCACCCCCTCACCCCCTCACCCACTCACCCCTCACCCACCCCCCTCACCCACCCCCTCACCCACCCCCTCACCCACCCCCCTCACCCACCCCCTCACCCACCACCTCACCCACCCACTCACCCACCCCCTCACCCACCCCCTCACCCACCACCTCACACACCCCCCCTCACCCACCACCTCACCCACCCCCTCACCCACCCCCCTCACCCACCCCCTCACCCTCC
>JANJGN010001944.1:0-97152 GCA_026770705.1 Isurus oxyrinchus
CCTGTATATAACACACTGCAGTCCTGGTATTATTCTGTATATAACACACTGCAGTCCCTGTATTGTCCTGTATATATCACGCTGCAGTCCTGTATTATCCTGTATATAACACACTGCATATCCTCTATTATCCTGTATATAACACACTGCAGTCCCACTATTATTCTGTATAAAACACACTGCAGTCCCTGTATTATTCTGTATATAACACACTGCAGTCCCTGTATTATCCTGTATATAACACGCTGCAGTCCTGTATTGTCCTGTATATAACACACTGCATATCCTGTATTATTCTGTATATAACACGCTGCAGTACCTGTATTATCCTGTATATAAAACAATGTAGAAAATGTATTATCCTGTATATAACACTTTTCAGTCCCTGTATTATCCTGTATATAACTCACTGCAGTCCCTGTATTATCCTGTATATAACACACTGCAGTCCCTTTATTACCCTGTCTATAACACACTGCCGACCCTGTATTATCCTGTAAATAACACGCTGCAGTCCCTGTGTTATCCTTTATGTAACAGACTGCATTTCCTGTATTATCCTGTATATAACACACTGCAGTCCCTGTATTATACTGTATATAACACGCTGCAGTCCCTGTATTATCCTGTATATAACACACTGCAGTCCCGCTATTATACTGTTTATAACACACTGCAGTCCCTGTATTATTCTGTATATAACACACTGCAGTCCCTGTATTATCCTGTATATAACACGCTGCAGTCCTGTATTATCCTGTATATAACACACTACATATCCTGTATTATCCTGTATATAAGACAATGCAGTCCCTGTATTATTCTGTATATAACACACTGCAGTACCTGTATTATCCTGTATATAAAATACTCTAGACCCTGTATTATCCTGTATATAACACACTACAGTCCCTGTATTATCCTTTATATAACACGCTGCAGTCCCTTTATTATCCACTATATACAACTCTGCAGACCCTGCATTATCCTGTATATAACACAATGCAGTCCCTGTATTATCCTGTATATAACACAATGCAATCCCTGTATTATATTGCATATAACATGTTGCAGTCCCTGTATTATCCTGTAAAATAATGCTGCAATCCCTGTATTATCCTGTATATAACACGCAGCAGTCCCTGTATTATCCTGCATATCACAGACTGCAGTCCCTGCATTATCCTGTATATAACACACAGCAGTCCCTGTATTATCCTGTATATAAAACACTGCAGAGAGTGTATTATCCTGTATATAACACACTGCAGTCCCTGTATTATCCTGCATATAACACACTGCAGTCCCTGTATTATCCTGTATATAACACACTGCAGTCCCTGTATTATCCTTTATATAACTCACTGCAGTCCCTGTATTATCCTGTATATAACACGCTTCAGTCCCTGTATTATCCTGTATATAACACACTGCATATCCTGTATTATCCCGTATATAACACACTGCAGTCTCTGTGTTATACTGTATATAAAACAATGCAGTCCCTGTATTATCCTGTATATAACATGCAGCAGTTCCTGTATTATCCTGTATATAAAACACTGCAGAGCCTGTATTATCCTGTATATAACACACGTAGTCGCTGTATTATCCTTGATATAACACACTGCAGTCCCTTTATTACCCTGTCTATAACACACTGCAGTCACTGTATTATCCTGTATTTCACACGCTGTAGTCCCTGTGTTATCCTGTATATAACAGACTGCAGTTCCTGTATTATACTGTATATAACACACTGCAGTCCTAGTATTATCCTGTATATAACAGACTGCAGTCCCCTGTAATATCCTGTATAGATCTCACTGCAGACCCTGTATTATTCTGTATACCACACACTGCAGTCCTGTATTATGCAATATATAACACACTGCAGTCACTGTATTATCCTATATATAACACACTGCAGTCCCTGTATTACCTGTATATTAGGCACTGCAGTCCCTGTATAATCCTGCATATAACACAGTGCTGTCCCTGTATTATCCTGTAAATAAAGGCTGCAATCCCTGTATTATCCTGTATAAAACACTCAGCACCCTGTATTATCCTGTATATAACAGACTGAAGTCCCTGCATTATCCTGTATATAACACGCAGCAGTCCCTGTATTATCCTGTATATAAAACACTGCAGAGCCGGTATTATCCTGCATATAACACACTGCAGTCCCTGTATTATTCTGGATATAACACGCTGCAGTCCCTTTATTATCCTGTATATAACACACTGCAGTCCCTGTATTATCCTGTGTATAGCACACTGCAGTCGCTGTATTATCCTGTATATAAACACTGCAGTACCTGTATTATCCTGTATATAACACACTGCATTCCCTGTATTATCCTGTATATAACACACTGCAATCCCTTTATTATACTGTATATAACATGTTGCAATCACTGTATTATCCTGTAAAATAATGCTGCAATCCCTGCATTATCCTGTATATAAAACGCTGCAGTCCCTGTATTATCCTGTATATAACAGACTGCAGTCCCTGCATTATCCTGTATATAACACACGGCAGTCCCTGTATTATCCTGTATATAAAACACTGCAGAGAGTGTATTATCCTGTATATAACACACTGCAGTCCCTGTATTATCCTGTACATAACACGCTGCAGTACCTTTATTATCCTGTATATAACACGCTGCAGTCCCTGGATTATCCTGTATATAACACACTGCAGTCCCTGTATTATCCTGTACATAACTCACTGCAGTCACTGTAATATCCTGTATATATCTCACTGCAGTCCCTGTATTATTCTGTATACAACACACTGCAGTCCCTGTATTATCCAATATATAACACACTGCAGTCCCTTTATTATCCTATATATAACATACTGCAGTCCCTGTATTACCTGTATATTATACACTGCAGTCCCTGTATAATCCTGTATATAACACTGTGCTGTCCCTGTATTATCCTGTAAATAAAGGCTGCAATCCCTGTATTATCCTGTATAAAACACGCAGCACCCTGTATTATCCTGTATATAACAGACTGAAATCCCTGCATTATCCTGTATATAACACGCAGCAGTCCCTGTATTATCCTGTATATAAAACACTGCATATCCTGTATCATCCTGTATATAACACAATGCAGTCCCTGTATTATTCTGTATATAACACGCTGCAGGACCTGTATTATCCTGTATATAAAACAATGTAGAAAATGTATTATCCTGTATATAACACACTACAGTCCCTGTATTATCCTGTATATAACTCACTGCAGTCCCTGTATTATCCTGTATATAACACACTGCATTCCCTGTATTATCCTGTATATAACACACTGCAGTCCCTTTATTACCCTGTCTATAACACACTGCAGACCCTGTATTATCCTGTAAATAACACGCTGCAGTCCCTGTGTTATCCTCTATATAACAGACTGCATTTCCTGTATTATCCTGTATATAACACACTGCAGTCCCTGTATTATCCTGTATATAACACACTGCAGTCCCGCTGTTATACTGTTTATTACACACTGCAGTCCCAGTATTATTCTGTATATAACACACTGCAGTCCTTTATTATCCTGTATATAACACACTACATATCCTGTATTATCCTGTATATAAGACAATGCAGTCCCTGTATTATTCTGTATATAACACGCTGCAGTACCTGTATTATCCTGTATATAAAATACACTAGACCCTGTATTATCATGTATATAACACACTACAGTCCCTGTATTATCCTTTATATAACACGCTGCAGTCCCTTTATTATCCACTATATACAACTCTGCAGACCCTGCATTATCTTGTATATAACACATTGCAGTCCCTGTATTATCCTGTATATAACACAATGCAGTCCCTGTATTATAATGCATATAACATGTTGCAGTCCCTGTATTATCCTGTAAAATAATGCTGCAATCCCTGTATTATCCTGTATATAACACGCAGCAGTCCCTGTATTATCCTGTATATAACAGACTGCAGTCCCTGCATTATCCTGTATATAACACACAGCAGTCCCTGTATTATCCTGTATATAAAACAGTGCAGAGAGTGTATTATCCTGTATATAACACACTGCAGTCCCAGTATTATCCTGTATATAACACAATGCAGTACCTTTATTATCCTGTATATAACACAATGCAGTGCCTGTATTATACTGTATATAACACACTGCAGTCCCTGTATTATCCTGTATATAACTCACTGCAGTCCCTGTATTATCCTGTATGTAACACGCTGCAGTCCCTGTATTATCCTGTAAATAACACACTGCATATCCTGTATTATCCCGTATATAACACACTGCAGTCCCTGTATTATACTGTATATAACACACTGCAGTCCCTGTATTATCCTGTATATAACATGCAGCAGTCCCTGTATTATCCTGTATATAAAACACTGCAGAGCCTGTATTATCCTGTATATAACACACTGCAGTCGCTGTATTATCCTGGATATAACACAATGCAGTCCCTTTATTACCCTGTCTATAACACACTGCAGTCACTGTATTATCCTGTATTTCACACGCTGTAGTCCCTGTGTTATCCTGTATATAACAGACTGCAGTTCCTGTATTATACTGTATATAACACAGTGCAGTCCTAGTATTATCCTGTATATAACAGACTGCAGTCCCTGTAATATCCTGTATATATCTCACTGCAGTCCCTGTATTATTTAGTATACCACACACTGCAGTCCCTGTATTATCCAATATATAACACACTGCAGTCCCTGTATTATCCTATATATAACACACTGCAGTCCCTGTATTACCTGTATATTAGGCACTGCAGTCCCTGTATAATCCTGTATATAACACAGTGCTGTCCCTGTATTATCCTGTAAATAAAGGCTGCAATCCCTGTATTATACTGTATAAAACACTCAGCACCCTGTATTATCCTGTATATAACAGACTGAAGTCCCTGCATTATCCTGTATATAACACGCAGCAGTCCCTGTATTATCCTGTATGTAAAACACTGCAGAGCCGGTATTATCCTGCATATAACACACTGCAAACCCTGTATTATTCTGGATATAACACGCTGCAGTACCTGTATTATCCTGTATATAAAATACTCTAGACCCTGTATTATCCTGTATATAACACACTACAGTCCCTGTATTATCCTTTATATAACACGCTGCTGTCCCTTTATTATCCACTATATTACACTCTGCAGACCCTGCATTATCCTGTATATAACACACCGCAGTCCCTTTATTATCCTTTATATAACACAATGCAGTCCCTGTATTATACTGTATATAACATGTTGCAATCACTGTATTATCCTGTAAAATAATGCTGCAATCCCTGCATTATCCTGTATATAAAACGCTGCAGTCCCTGTATTATCCTGTATATAACAGACTGCAGTCCCTGCATTATCCTGTATATAACACACAGCAGTCCCTGTATTATCCTGTATATAAAACACTGCAGAGAGTGTATTATCCTGTATATAACACACTGCAGTCCCTGTATTATCCTGTACATAACACGCTGCAGTACCTTTATTATCCTGTATATAACACGCTGCAGTCCCTGGATTATCCTGTATATAACACACTGCAGTCCCTGTATTATCCAATATATAACACACTGCAGTCCCTTTATTATCCTATATATAACATACTGCAGTCCCTGTATTACCTGTATATTATACACTGCAGTCCCTGTATAATCCTGTATATAACACTGTGCTGTCCCTGTATTATCCTGTAAATAAAGGCTGCAATCCCTGTATTATCCTGTATAAAACACGCAGCACCCTGTATTATCCTGTATATAACAGACTGAAATCCCTGCATTATCCTGTATATAACACGCAGCAGTCCCTGTATTATCCTGTATATAAAACACTGCATATCCTGTATCATCCTGTATATAACACAATGCAGTCCCTGTATTATTCTGTATATAACACGCTGCAGGACCTGTATTATCCTGTATATAAAACAATGTAGAAAAAGTATTATCCTGTATATAACACACTACAGTCCCTGTATTATCCTGTATATAACTCACTGCAGTCCCTGTATTATCCTGTATATAACACACTGCATTCCCTGTATTATCCTGTATATAACACACTGCAGTCCCTTTATTACCCTGTCTATAACACACTGCAGACCCTGTATTATCCTGTAAATAACACGCTGCAGTCCCTGTGTTATCCTCTATATAACAGACTGCATTTCCTGTATTATCCTGTATATAACACACTGCAGTCCCTGTATTATCCTGTATATAACACACTGCAGTCCCGCTGTTATACTGTTTATTACACACTGCAGTCCCAGTATTATTCTGTATATAACACACTGCAGTCCTGTATTATCCTGTATATAACACACTACATATCCTGTATTATCCTGTATATAAGACAATGCAGTCCCTGTATTATTCTGTATATAACACGCTGCAGTACCTGTATTATCCTGTATATAAAATACACTAGACCCTGTATTATCCTGTATATAACACACTACAGTCCCTGTATTATCCTTTATATAACACGCTGCAGTCCCTTTATTATCCACTATATACAACTCTGCAGACCCTGCATTATCTTGTATATAACACATTGCAGTCCCTGTATTATCCTGTATATAACACAATGCAGTCCCTGTATTATAATGCATATAACATGTTGCAGTCCCTGTATTATCCTGTAAAATAATGCTGCAATCCCTGTATTATCCTGTATATAACACGCAGCAGTCCCTGTATTATCCTGTATATAACAGACTGCAGTCCCTGCATTATCCTGTATATAACACACAGCAGTCCCTGTATTATCCTGTATATAAAACAGTGCAGAGAGTGTATTATCCTGTATATAACACACTGCAGTCCCAGTATTATCCTGTATATAACACAATGCAGTACCTTTATTATCCTGTATATAACACAATGCAGTGCCTGTATTATACTGTATATAACACACTGCAGTCCCTGTATTATCCTGTATATAACTCACTGCAGTCCCTGTATTATCCTGTATGTAACACGCTGCAGTCCCTGTATTATCCTGTAAATAACACACTGCATATCCTGTATTATCCCGTATATAACACACTGCAGTCCCTGTATTATACTGTATATAACACACTGCAGTCCCTGTATTATCCTGTATATAACATGCAGCAGTCCCTGTATTATCCTGTATATAAAACACTGCAGAGCCTGTATTATCCTGTATATAACACACTGCAGTCGCTGTATTATCCTGGATATAACACAATGCAGTCCCTTTATTACCCTGTCTATAACACACTGCAGTCACTGTATTATCCTGTATTTCACACGCTGTAGTCCCTGTGTTATCCTGTATATAACAGACTGCAGTTCCTGTATTATACTGTATATAACACAGTGCAGTCCTAGTATTATCCTGTATATAACAGACTGCAGTCCCTGTAATATCCTGTATATATCTCACTGCAGTCCCTGTATTATTTAGTATACCACACACTGCAGTCCCTGTATTATCCAATATATAACACACTGCAGTCCCTGTATTATCCTATATATAACACACTGCAGTCCCTGTATTACCTGTATATTAGGCACTGCAGTCCCTGTATAATCCTGTATATAACACAGTGCTGTCCCTGTATTATCCTGTAAATAAAGGCTGCAATCCCTGTATTATCCTGTATAAAACACTCAGCACCCTGTATTATCCTGTATATAACAGACTGAAGTCCCTGCATTATCCTGTATATAACACGCAGCAGTCCCTGTATTATCCTGTATGTAAAACACTGCAGAGCCGGTATTATCCTGCATATAACACACTGCAAACCCTGTATTATTCTGGATATAACACGCTGCAGTACCTGTATTATCCTGCATATAACACGCTGCAGTCCCTGTATTATCCTGTATATAACACACTGCAGTCGTTGTATTATCCTATATACAACACAATGCAGTCCCTGTATTATCCTGTATATAACACAATGCATATCCTGTATTATTCTGTATATAACACACTGCAGTCCCACTATTATCCTGTATATAACACACTGCAGTCCTGGTATTATTCTGTATATAACACACTGCAGTCCCTGTATTGTCCTGTATATATCACGCTGCAGTCCTGTATTATCCTGTATATAACACACTGCATATCCTCTATTATCCTGTATATAACACACTGCAGTCCCACTATTATTCTGTATAAAACACACTGCAGTCCCTGTATTATTCTGTATATAACACACTGCAGTCCCTGTATTATCCTGTATATAACACGCTGCAGTCCTGTATTGTCCTGTATATAACACACTGCATATCCTGTATTATTCTGTATATAACACGCTGCAGTACCTGTATTATCCTGTATATAAAACAATGTAGAAAATGTATTATCCTGTATATAACACTTTTCAGTCCCTGTATTATCCTGTATATAACTCACTGCAGTCCCTGTATTATCCTGTATATAACACACTGCAGTCCCTTTATTACCCTGTCTATAACACACTGCCGACCCTGTATTATCCTGTAAATAACACGCTGCAGTCCCTGTGTTATCCTTTATGTAACAGACTGCATTTCCTGTATTATCCTGTATATAACACACTGCAGTCCCTGTATTATACTGTATATAACACGCTGCAGTCCCTGTATTATCCTGTATATAACACACTGCAGTCCCGCTATTATACTGTTTATAACACACTGCAGTCCCTGTATTATTCTGTATATAACACACTGCAGTCCCTGTATTATCCTGTATATAACACGCTGCAGTCCTGTATTATCCTGTATATAACACACTACATATCCTGTATTATCCTGTATATAAGACAATGCAGTCCCTGTATTATTCTGTATATAACACACTGCAGTACCTGTATTATCCTGTATATAAAATACTCTAGACCCTGTATTATCCTGTATATAACACACTACAGTCCCTGTATTATCCTTTATATAACACGATGCAGTCCCTTTATTATCCACTATATACAACTCTGCAGACCCTGCATTATCCTGTATATAACACAATGCAGTCCCTGTATTATCCTGTATATAACACAATGCAATCCCTGTATTATATTGCATATAACATGTTGCAGTCCCTGTATTATCCTGTAAAATAATGCTGCAATCCCTGTATTATCCTGTATATAACACGCAGCAGTCCCTGTATTATCCTGCATATCACAGACTGCAGTCCCTGCATTATCCTGTATATAACACACAGCAGTCCCTGTATTATCCTGTATATAAAACACTGCAGAGAGTGTATTATCCTGTATATAACACACTGCAGTCCCTGTATTATCCTGCATATAACACACTGCAGTCCCTGTATTATCCTGTATATAACACACTGCAGTCCCTGTATTATCCTTTATATAACTCACTGCAGTCCCTGTATTATCCTGTATATAACACGCTTCAGTCCCTGTATTATCCTGTATATAACACACTGCATATCCTGTATTATCCCGTATATAACACACTGCAGTCTCTGTGTTATACTGTATATAAAACAATGCAGTCCCTGTATTATCCTGTATATAACATGCAGCAGTTCCTGTATTATCCTGTATATAAAACACTGCAGAGCCTGTATTATCCTGTATATAACACACGTAGTCGCTGTATTATCCTTGATATAACACACTGCAGTCCCTTTATTACCCTGTCTATAACACACTGCAGTCACTGTATTATCCTGTATTTCACACGCTGTAGTCCCTGTGTTATCCTGTATATAACAGACTGCAGTTCCTGTATTATACTGTATATAACACACTGCAGTCCTAGTATTATCCTGTATATAACAGACTGCAGTCCCTGTAATATCCTGTATAGATCTCACTGCAGACCCTGTATTATTCTGTATACCACACACTGCAGTCCCTGTATTATGCAATATATAACACACTGCAGTCACTGTATTATCCTATATATAACACACTGCAGTCCCTGTATTACCTGTATATTAGGCACTGCAGTCCCTGTATAATCCTGCATATAACACAGTGCTGTCCCTGTATTATCCTGTAAATAAAGGCTGCAATCCCTGTATTATCCTGTATAAAACACTCAGCACCCTGTATTATCCTGTATATAACAGACTGAAGTCCCTGCATTATCCTGTATATAACACGCAGCAGTCCCTGTATTATCCTGTATATAAAACACTGCAGAGCCGGTATTATCCTGCATATAACACACTGCAGTCCCTGTATTATTCTGGATATAACACGCTGCAGTCCCTTTATTATCCTGTATATAACACACTGCAGTCCCTGTATTATCCTGTGTATAGCACACTGCAGTCGCTGTATTATCCTGTATATAAACACTGCAGTACCTGTATTATCCTGTATATAACACACTGCATTCCCTGTATTATCCTGTATATAACACACTGCAGTCCCTTTATTATACTGTATATAACATGTTGCAATCACTGTATTATCCTGTAAAATAATGCTGCAATCCCTGCATTATCCTGTATATAAAACGCTGCAGTCCCTGTATTATCCTGTATATAACAGACTGCAGTCCCTGCATTATCCTGTATATAACACACGGCAGTCCCTGTATTATCCTGTATATAAAACACTGCAGAGAGTGTATTATCCTGTATATAACACACTGCAGTCCCTGTATTATCCTGTACATAACACGCTGCAGTACCTTTATTATCCTGTATATAACACGCTGCAGTCCCTGGATTATCCTGTATATAACACACTGCAGTCCCTGTATTATCCTGTACATAACTCACTGCAGTCACTGTAATATCCTGTATATATCTCACTGCAGTCCCTGTATTATTCTGTATACAACACACTGCAGTCCCTGTATTATCCAATATATAACACACTGCAGTCCCTTTATTATCCTATATATAACATACTGCAGTCCCTGTATTACCTGTATATTATACACTGCAGTCCCTGTATAATCCTGTATATAACACTGTGCTGTCCCTGTATTATCCTGTAAATAAAGGCTGCAATCCCTGTATTATCCTGTATAAAACACGCAGCACCCTGTATTATCCTGTATATAACAGACTGAAATCCCTGCATTATCCTGTATATAACACGCAGCAGTCCCTGTATTATCCTGTATATAAAACACTGCATATCCTGTATCATCCTGTATATAACACAATGCAGTCCCTGTATTATTCTGTATATAACACGCTGCAGGACCTGTATTATCCTGTATATAAAACAATGTAGAAAATGTATTATCCTGTATATAACACACTACAGTCCCTGTATTATCCTGTATATAACTCACTGCAGTCCCTGTATTATCCTGTATATAACACACTGCATTCCCTGTATTATCCTGTATATAACACACTGCAGTCCCTTTATTACCCTGTCTATAACACACTGCAGACCCTGTATTATCCTGTAAATAACACGCTGCAGTCCCTGTGTTATCCTCTATATAACAGACTGCATTTCCTGTATTATCCTGTATATAACACACTGCAGTCCCTGTATTATCCTGTATATAACACACTGCAGTCCCGCTGTTATACTGTTTATTACACACTGCAGTCCCAGTATTATTCTGTATATAACACACTGCAGTCCTTTATTATCCTGTATATAACACACTACATATCCTGTATTATCCTGTATATAAGACAATGCAGTCCCTGTATTATTCTGTATATAACACGCTGCAGTACCTGTATTATCCTGTATATAAAATACACTAGACCCTGTATTATCATGTATATAACACACTACAGTCCCTGTATTATCCTTTATATAACACGCTGCAGTCCCTTTATTATCCACTATATACAACTCTGCAGACCCTGCATTATCTTGTATATAACACATTGCAGTCCCTGTATTATCCTGTATATAACACAATGCAGTCCCTGTATTATAATGCATATAACATGTTGCAGTCCCTGTATTATCCTGTAAAATAATGCTGCAATCCCTGTATTATCCTGTATATAACACGCAGCAGTCCCTGTATTATCCTGTATATAACAGACTGCAGTCCCTGCATTATCCTGTATATAACAC
This sequence comes from Isurus oxyrinchus, assembly GCA_026770705.1. Taxonomy (NCBI): domain Eukaryota; kingdom Metazoa; phylum Chordata; class Chondrichthyes; order Lamniformes; family Lamnidae; genus Isurus; species Isurus oxyrinchus. The sequence goes on from JANJGN010001944.1 coordinate 12,077, forward strand.
ACAGCAGTCCCTGTATTATCCTGTATATAAAACAGTGCAGAGAGTGTATTATCCTGTATATAACACACTGCAGTCCCAGTATTATCCTGTATATAACACAATGCAGTACCTTTATTATCCTGTATATAACACAATGCAGTGCCTGTATTATACTGTATATAACACACTGCAGTCCCTGTATTATCCTGTATATAACTCACTGCAGTCCCTGTATTATCCTGTATGTAACACGCTGCAGTCCCTGTATTATCCTGTAAATAACACACTGCATATCCTGTATTATCCCGTATATAACACACTGCAGTCCCTGTATTATACTGTATATAACACACTGCAGTCCCTGTATTATCCTGTATATAACATGCAGCAGTCCCTGTATTATCCTGTATATAAAACACTGCAGAGCCTGTATTATCCTGTATATAACACACTGCAGTCGCTGTATTATCCTGGATATAACACAATGCAGTCCCTTTATTACCCTGTCTATAACACACTGCAGTCACTGTATTATCCTGTATTTCACACGCTGTAGTCCCTGTGTTATCCTGTATATAACAGACTGCAGTTCCTGTATTATACTGTATATAACACAGTGCAGTCCTAGTATTATCCTGTATATAACAGACTGCAGTCCCTGTAATATCCTGTATATATCTCACTGCAGTCCCTGTATTATTTAGTATACCACACACTGCAGTCCCTGTATTATCCAATATATAACACACTGCAGTCCCTGTATTATCCTATATATAACACACTGCAGTCCCTGTATTACCTGTATATTAGGCACTGCAGTCCCTGTATAATCCTGTATATAACACAGTGCTGTCCCTGTATTATCCTGTAAATAAAGGCTGCAATCCCTGTATTATACTGTATAAAACACTCAGCACCCTGTATTATCCTGTATATAACAGACTGAAGTCCCTGCATTATCCTGTATATAACACGCAGCAGTCCCTGTATTATCCTGTATGTAAAACACTGCAGAGCCGGTATTATCCTGCATATAACACACTGCAAACCCTGTATTATTCTGGATATAACACGCTGCAGTACCTGTATTATCCTGTATATAAAATACTCTAGACCCTGTATTATCCTGTATATAACACACTACAGTCCCTGTATTATCCTTTATATAACACGCTGCTGTCCCTTTATTATCCACTATATTACACTCTGCAGACCCTGCATTATCCTGTATATAACACACCGCAGTCCCTTTATTATCCTTTATATAACACAATGCAGTCCCTGTATTATACTGTATATAACATGTTGCAATCACTGTATTATCCTGTAAAATAATGCTGCAATCCCTGCATTATCCTGTATATAAAACGCTGCAGTCCCTGTATTATCCTGTATATAACAGACTGCAGTCCCTGCATTATCCTGTATATAACACACAGCAGTCCCTGTATTATCCTGTATATAAAACACTGCAGAGAGTGTATTATCCTGTATATAACACACTGCAGTCCCTGTATTATCCTGTACATAACACGCTGCAGTACCTTTATTATCCTGTATATAACACGCTGCAGTCCCTGGATTATCCTGTATATAACACACTGCAGTCCCTGTATTATCCTATACATAACTCACTGCAGTCACTGTAATATCCTGTATATATCTCACTGCAGTCCCTGTATTATTCTGTATACAACACACTGCAGTCCCTGTATTATCCAATATATAACACACTGCAGTCCCTTTATTATCCTATATATAACATACTGCAGTCCCTGTATTACCTGTATATTATACACTGCAGTCCCTGTATAATCCTGTATATAACACTGTGCTGTCCCTGTATTATCCTGTAAATAAAGGCTGCAATCCCTGTATTATCCTGTATAAAACACGCAGCACCCTGTATTATCCTGTATATAACAGACTGAAATCCCTGCATTATCCTGTATATAACACGCAGCAGTCCCTGTATTATCCTGTATATAAAACACTGCATATCCTGTATCATCCTGTATATAACACAATGCAGTCCCTGTATTATTCTGTATATAACACGCTGCAGGACCTGTATTATCCTGTATATAAAACAATGTAGAAAAAGTATTATCCTGTATATAACACACTACAGTCCCTGTATTATCCTGTATATAACTCACTGCAGTCCCTGTATTATCCTGTATATAACACACTGCATTCCCTGTATTATCCTGTATATAACACACTGCAGTCCCTTTATTACCCTGTCTATAACACACTGCAGACCCTGTATTATCCTGTAAATAACACGCTGCAGTCCCTGTGTTATCCTCTATATAACAGACTGCATTTCCTGTATTATCCTGTATATAACACACTGCAGTCCCTGTATTATCCTGTATATAACACACTGCAGTCCCGCTGTTATACTGTTTATTACACACTGCAGTCCCAGTATTATTCTGTATATAACACACTGCAGTCCTTTATTATCCTGTATATAACACACTACATATCCTGTATTATCCTGTATATAAGACAATGCAGTCCCTGTATTATTCTGTATATAACACGCTGCAGTACCTGTATTATCCTGTATATAAAATACACTAGACCCTGTATTATCCTGTATATAACACACTACAGTCCCTGTATTATCCTTTATATAACACGCTGCAGTCCCTTTATTATCCACTATATACAACTCTGCAGACCCTGCATTATCTTGTATATAACACATTGCAGTCCCTGTATTATCCTGTATATAACACAATGCAGTCCCTGTATTATAATGCATATAACATGTTGCAGTCCCTGTATTATCCTGTAAAATAATGCTGCAATCCCTGTATTATCCTGTATATAACACGCAGCAGTCCCTGTATTATCCTGTATATAACAGACTGCAGTCCCTGCATTATCCTGTATATAACACACAGCAGTCCCTGTATTATCCTGTATATAAAACAGTGCAGAGAGTGTATTATCCTGTATATAACACACTGCAGTCCCAGTATTATCCTGTATATAACACAATGCAGTACCTTTATTATCCTGTATATAACACAATGCAGTGCCTGTATTATACTGTATATAACACACTGCAGTCCCTGTATTATCCTGTATATAACTCACTGCAGTCCCTGTATTATCCTGTATGTAACACGCTGCAGTCCCTGTATTATCCTGTAAATAACACACTGCATATCCTGTATTATCCCGTATATAACACACTGCAGTCCCTGTATTATACTGTATATAACACACTGCAGTCCCTGTATTATCCTGTATATAACATGCAGCAGTCCCTGTATTATCCTGTATATAAAACACTGCAGAGCCTGTATTATCCTGTATATAACACACTGCAGTCGCTGTATTATCCTGGATATAACACAATGCAGTCCCTTTATTACCCTGTCTATAACACACTGCAGTCACTGTATTATCCTGTATTTCACACGCTGTAGTCCCTGTGTTATCCTGTATATAACAGACTGCAGTTCCTGTATTATACTGTATATAACACAGTGCAGTCCTAGTATTATCCTGTATATAACAGACTGCAGTCCCTGTAATATCCTGTATATATCTCACTGCAGTCCCTGTATTATTTAGTATACCACACACTGCAGTCCCTGTATTATCCAATATATAACACACTGCAGTCCCTGTATTATCCTATATATAACACACTGCAGTCCCTGTATTACCTGTATATTAGGCACTGCAGTCCCTGTATAATCCTGTATATAACACAGTGCTGTCCCTGTATTATCCTGTAAATAAAGGCTGCAATCCCTGTATTATCCTGTATAAAACACTCAGCACCCTGTATTATCCTGTATATAACAGACTGAAGTCCCTGCATTATCCTGTATATAACACGCAGCAGTCCCTGTATTATCCTGTATGTAAAACACTGCAGAGCCGGTATTATCCTGCATATAACACACTGCAAACCCTGTATTATTCTGGATATAACACGCTGCAGTACCTGTATTATCCTGTATATAAAATACTCTAGACCCTGTATTATCCTGTATATAACACACTACAGTCCCTGTATTATCCTTTATATAACACGCTGCTGTCCCTTTATTATCCACTATATTACACTCTGCAGACCCTGCATTATCCTGTATATAACACACCGCAGTCCCTTTATTATCCTTTATATAACACAATGCAGTCCCTGTATTATACTGTATATAACATGTTGCAATCACTGTATTATCCTGTAAAATAATGCTGCAATCCCTGCATTATCCTGTATATAAAACGCTGCAGTCCCTGTATTATCCTGTATATAACAGACTGCAGTCCCTGCATTATCCTGTATATAACACACAGCAGTCCCTGTATTATCCTGTATATAAAACACTGCAGAGAGTGTATTATCCTGTATATAACACACTGCAGTCCCTGTATTATCCTGTACATAACACGCTGCAGTACCTTTATTATCCTGTATATAACACGCTGCAGTCCCTGGATTATCCTGTATATAACACACTGCAGTCCCTGTATTATCCTGTATATAACACACAGCAGTCCCTCTATTATCCTGTATATAAAACGACGCAGAGAGCATATTATCCTGTATATAACACACTGCAGTCCCTGTATTATCCTGCATATAACACACTACCGTCCCTGTATTATCCTGTATATGACACACTGCAGTCCCTGTATTGTCGTGTGTATAAAACAATGCAGTCCCTGTATTATCCTGTATATAGCAGACTGCATTCCCTGCATTATTCTGTATATCACACGCTGCAGTCCCTGTATTATCCTGCATATAACACGCTGCAGTCCCTGTATTATCCTGTATATAACACACTGCAGTCGTTGTATTATCCTATATATAACACAATGCAGTCCCTGTATTATCCTGTATATAACACAATGCATATCCTGTATTATTCTGTATATAACACACTGCAGTCCCACTATTATCCTGTATATAACACACTGCAGTCCCTGTATTATTCTGTATATAACACACTGCAGTCCCTGTATTGTCCTGTATATAACACGCTGCAGTCCTGTATTATCCTGTATATAACACACTGCAGTCCCACTATTATTCTGTATAAAACACACTGCAGTCCCTGTATTATTCTGTATATAACACACTGCAGTCCCTGTATTATCCTGTATATAACACACTGCAGTCCTGTATTATCCTGTATATAACACACTGCAGAGAGTGTATTATCCTGTATATAACACACTGCAGTCCCTGTATTATCCTGCATATAACACACTGCAGTCCCTGTATTATCCTGTATATAACACACTGCAGTCCCTGTATTATCCTTTATATAACTCACTGCAGTCCCTGTATTATCCTGTATATAACACGCTTCAGTCCCTGTATTATCCTGTATATAACACACTGCATATCCTGTATTATCCCGTATATAACACACTGCAGTCTCTGTGTTATACTGTATATAAAACAATGCAGTCCCTGTATTATCCTGTATATAACATGCAGCAGTTCCTGTATTATCCTGTATATAAAACACTGCAGAGCCTGTATTATCCTGTATATAACACACGTAGTCGCTGTATTATCCTTGATATAACACACTGCAGTCCCTTTATTACCCTGTCTATAACACACTGCAGTCACTGTATTATCCTGTATTTCACACGCTGTAGTCCCTGTGTTATCCTGTATATAACAGACTGCAGTTCCTGTATTATACTGTATATAACACACTGCAGTCCTAGTATTATCCTGTATATAACAGACTGCAGTCCCTGTAATATCCTGTATAGATCTCACTGCAGACCCTGTATTATTCTGTATACCACACACTGCAGTCCCTGTATTATGCAATATATAACACACTGCAGTCACTGTATTATCCTATATATAACACACTGCAGTCCCTGTATTACCTGTATATTAGGCACTGCAGTCCCTGTATAATCCTGCATATAACACAGTGCTGTCCCTGTATTATCCTGTAAATAAAGGCTGCAATCCCTGTATTATCCTGTATAAAACACTCAGCACCCTGTATTATCCTGTATATAACAGACTGAAGTCCCTGCATTATCCTGTATATAACACGCAGCAGTCCCTGTATTATCCTGTATATAAAACACTGCAGAGCCGGTATTATCCTGCATATAACACACTGCAGTCCCTGTATTATTCTGGATATAACACGCTGCAGTCCCTTTATTATCCTGTATATAACACACTGCAGTCCCTGTATTATCCTGTGTATAGCACACTGCAGTCGCTGTATTATCCTGTATATAAACACTGCAGTACCTGTATTATCCTGTATATAACACACTGCATTCCCTGTATTATCCTGTATATAACACACTGCAGTCCCTTTATTATACTGTATATAACATGTTGCAATCACTGTATTATCCTGTAAAATAATGCTGCAATCCCTGCATTATCCTGTATATAAAACGCTGCAGTCCCTGTATTATCCTGTATATAACAGACTGCAGTCCCTGCATTATCCTGTATATAACACACGGCAGTCCCTGTATTATCCTGTATATAAAACACTGCAGAGAGTGTATTATCCTGTATATAACACACTGCAGTCCCTGTATTATCCTGTACATAACACGCTGCAGTACCTTTATTATCCTGTATATAACACGCTGCAGTCCCTGGATTATCCTGTATATAACACACTGCAGTCCCTGTATTATCCTGTACATAACTCACTGCAGTCACTGTAATATCCTGTATATATCTCACTGCAGTCCCTGTATTATTCTGTATACAACACACTGCAGTCCCTGTATTATCCAATATATAACACACTGCAGTCCCTTTATTATCCTATATATAACATACTGCAGTCCCTGTATTACCTGTATATTATACACTGCAGTCCCTGTATAATCCTGTATATAACACTGTGCTGTCCCTGTATTATCCTGTAAATAAAGGCTGCAATCCCTGTATTATCCTGTATAAAACACGCAGCACCCTGTATTATCCTGTATATAACAGACTGAAATCCCTGCATTATCCTGTATATAACACGCAGCAGTCCCTGTATTATCCTGTATATAAAACACTGCATATCCTGTATCATCCTGTATATAACACAATGCAGTCCCTGTATTATTCTGTATATAACACGCTGCAGGACCTGTATTATCCTGTATATAAAACAATGTAGAAAAAGTATTATCCTGTATATAACACACTACAGTCCCTGTATTATCCTGTATATAACTCACTGCAGTCCCTGTATTATCCTGTATATAACACACTGCATTCCCTGTATTATCCTGTATATAACACACTGCAGTCCCTTTATTACCCTGTCTATAACACACTGCAGACCCTGTATTATCCTGTAAATAACACGCTGCAGTCCCTGTGTTATCCTCTATATAACAGACAGCATTTCCTGTATTATCCTGTATATAACACACTGCAGTCCCTGTATTATCCTGTATATAACACACTGCAGTCCCGCTGTTATACTGTTTATTACACACTGCAGTCCCAGTATTATTCTGTATATAACACACTGCAGTCCTTTATTATCCTGTATATAACACACTACATATCCTGTATTATCCTGTATATAAGACAATGCAGTCCCTGTATTATTCTGTATATAACACGCAGCAGTAACTGTATTATCCTGTATATAAAATACACTAGACCCTGTATTATCCTGTATATAACACACTACAGTCCCTGTATTATCCTTTATATAACACGCTGCAGTCCCTTTATTATCCACTATATACAACTCTGCAGACCCTGCATTATCTTGTATATAACACATTGCAGTCCCTGTATTATCCTGTATATAACACAATGCAGTCCCTGTATTATAATGCATATAACATGTTGCAGTCCCTGTATTATCCTGTAAAATAATGCTGCAATCCCTGTATTATCCTGTATATAACACGCAGCAGTCCCTGTATTATCCTGTATATAACAGACTGCAGTCCCTGCATTATCCTGTATATAACACACAGCAGTCCCTGTATTATCCTGTATATAAAACAGTGCAGAGAGTGTATTATCCTGTATATAACACACTGCAGTCCCAGTATTATCCTGTATATAACACAATGCAGTACCTTTATTATCCTGTATATAACACAATGCAGTGCCTGTATTATACTGTATATAACACACTGCAGTCCCTGTATTATCCTGTATATAACTCACTGCAGTCCCTGTATTATCCTGTATGTAACACGCTGCAGTCCCTGTATTATCCTGTAAATAACACACTGCATATCCTGTATTATCCCGTATATAACACACTGCAGTCCCTGTATTATACTGTATATAACACACTGCAGTCCCTGTATTATCCTGTATATAACATGCAGCAGTCCCTGTATTATCCTGTATATAAAACACTGCAGAGCCTGTATTATCCTGTATATAACACACTGCAGTCGCTGTATTATCCTGGATATAACACAATGCAGTCCCTTTATTACCCTGTCTATAACACACTGCAGTCACTGTATTATCCTGTATTTCACACGCTGTAGTCCCTGTGTTATCCTGTATATAACAGACTGCAGTTCCTGTATTATACTGTATATAACACAGTGCAGTCCTAGTATTATCCTGTATATAACAGACTGCAGTCCCTGTAATATCCTGTATATATCTCACTGCAGTCCCTGTATTATTTAGTATACCACACACTGCAGTCCCTGTATTATCCAATATATAACACACTGCAGTCCCTGTATTATCCTATATATAACACACTGCAGTCCCTGTATTACCTGTATATTAGGCACTGCAGTCCCTGTATAATCCTGTATATAACACAGTGCTGTCCCTGTATTATCCTGTAAATAAAGGCTGCAATCCCTGTATTATCCTGTATAAAACACTCAGCACCCTGTATTATCCTGTATATAACAGACTGAAGTCCCTGCATTATCCTGTATATAACACGCAGCAGTCCCTGTATTATCCTGTATGTAAAACACTGCAGAGCCGGTATTATCCTGCATATAACACACTGCAAACCCTGTATTATTCTGGATATAACACGCTGCAGTACCTGTATTATCCTGTATATAAAATACTCTAGACCCTGTATTATCCTGTATATAACACACTACAGTCCCTGTATTATCCTTTATATAACACGCTGCTGTCCCTTTATTATCCACTATATTACACTCTGCAGACCCTGCATTATCCTGTATATAACACACCGCAGTCCCTTTATTATCCTTTATATAACACAATGCAGTCCCTGTATTATACTGTATATAACATGTTGCAATCACTGTATTATCCTGTAAAATAATGCTGCAATCCCTGCATTATCCTGTATATAAAACGCTGCAGTCCCTGTTTTATCCTGTATATAACAGACTGCAGTCCCTGCATTATCCTGTATATAACACACAGCAGTCCCTGTATTATCCTGTATATAAAACACTGCAGAGAGTGTATTATCCTGTATATAACACACTGCAGTCCCTGTATTATCCTGTACATAACACGCTGCAGTACCTTTATTATCCTGTATATAACACGCTGCAGTCCCTGGATTATCCTGTATATAACACACTGCAGTCCCTGTATTATCCTGTATATAACACACAGCAGTCCCTCTATTATCCTGTATATAAAACGACGCAGAGAGCGTATTATCCTGTATATAACACACTGCAGTCCCTGTATTATCCTGCATATAACACGCTACCGTCCCTGTATTATCCTGTATATGACACACTGCAGTCCCTGTATTGTCGTGTGTATAAAACAATGCAGTCCCTGTATTATCCTGTATATAGCAGACTGCATTCCCTGCATTATTCTGTATATCACACGCTGCAGTCCCCTGTATTATCCTGCATATAACACGCTGCAGTCCCTGTATTATCCTGTATATAACACACTGCAGTCGTTGTATTATCCTATATGTAACACAATGCAGTCCCTGTATTATCCTGTATATAACACAATGCATATCCTGTATTATTCTGTATATATCACACTGCAGTCCCACTATTATCCTGTATATAACACACTGCAGTCCCTGTATTATTCTGTATATAACACACTGCAGTCCCTGTATTGTCCTGTATATAACACGCTGCAGTCCTGTATTATCCTGTATATAACACACTGCAGTCCCACTATTATTCTGTATAAAACACACTGCAGTCCCTGTATTATTCTGTATATAACACACTGCAGTCCCTGTATTATCCTGTATATAACACACTGCAGTCCTGTATTATCCTGTATATAACACACTGCATATCCTGTATTATTCTGTATATAACACGCTGCAGTATCTGTATTATCCTGTATATAAAACAATGTAGAAAATGTATTATCCTGTATATAACACATTTCAGTCCCTGTATTATCCTGTATATAACTCACTGCAGTCCCTGTATTATCCTGTATATAACACACTGCAGTCCCTGTATTATCCTGTATATAACACACTGCAGTCCCTTTATTACCCTGTCTATAACACACTGCCGACCCTGTATTATACTGTAAATAACACGCTGCAGTCCCTGTGTTATCCTTTATATAACAGACTGCATTTCCTGTATTATCCTGTATATAACACACTGCAGTCCCTGTATTATACTGTATATAACACGCTGCAGTCCCTGTATTATCCTGTATATAACACACTGCAGTCCCGCTATTATACTGTTTATAACACACTGCAGTCCCTGTATTATTCTGTATATAACACACTGCAGTCCCTGTATTATCCTGTATATAACACGCTGCAGTCCTGTATTATCCTGTATATAACACACTACATATCCTGTATTATCCTGTATATAAGACAATGCAGTCCCTGTATTATTCTGTATATAACACACTGCAGTACCTGTATTATCCTGTATATAAAATACTCTAGACCCTGTATTATCCTGTATATAACACACTACAGTCCCTGTATTATCCTTTATATAACACGCTGCAGTCCCTTTATTATCCACTATATACAACTCTGCAGACCCTATATTATCCTGTATATAACACACTGCAGTCCCTTTATTACCCTGTCTATAACACACTGCCGACCCTGTATTATACTGTAAATAACACGCTGCAGTCCCTGTGTTATCCTTTATATAACAGACTGCATTTCCTGTATTATCCTGTATATAACACACTGCAGTCCCTGTATTATACTGTATATAACACGCTGCAGTCCCTGTATTATCCTGTATATAACACACTGCAGCCCCGCTATTATACTGTTTATAACACACTGCAGTCCCTGTATTATTCTGTATATAACACACTGCAGTCCCTGCATTATCCTGTATATAACACGCTGCAGTCCTGTATTATCCTGTATATAACACACTACATATCCTGTATTATCCTGTATATAAGACAATGCAGTCCCTGTATTATTCGGTATATAACACACTGCAGTACCTGTATTATCCTGTATATAAAATACTCTAGACCCTGTATTATCCTGTATATATCTCACTGCAGTCCCTGTATTATTCTGTATACAACACACTGCAGTCCCTGTATTATCCAATATATAACACACTGCAGTCCCTTTATTATCCTATATATAACATACTGCAGTCCCTGTATTACCTGTATATTATACACTGCAGTCCCTGTATAATCCTGTATATAACACTGTGCTGTCCCTGTATTATCCTGTAAATAAAGGCTGCAATCCCTGTATTATCCTGTATAAAACACGCAGCACCCTGTATTATCCTGTATATAACAGACTGAAATCCCTGCATTATCCTGTATATAACACGCAGCAGTCCCTGTATTATCCTGTATATAAAACAATGCATATCCTGTATCATCCTGTATATAACACAATGCAGTCCCTGTATTATTCTGTATATAACACGCTGCAGGACCTGTATTATCCTGTATATAAAACAATGTAGAAAATGTATTATCCTGTATATAACACACTACAGTCCCTGTATTATCCTGTATATAACTCACTGCAGTCCCTGTATTATCCTGTATATAACTCACTGCAGTCCCTGTATTATCCTGTATATAACACACTGCAGTCCCTTTATTACCCTGTCTATAACACACTGCAGACCCTGTATTATCCTGTAAATAACACGCTGCAGTCCCTGTGTTATCCTCTATATAACAGACTGCATTTCCTGTATTATCCTGTATATAACACAATGCAGTCCCTGTATTATCCTGTATATAACACACTGCAGTCCCGCCATTATACTGTTTATAACACACTGCAGTCCCTGTATTATTCTGTATATAACACACTGCAGTCCCTGTATTATCCTGTATATAACACGCTGCAGTCCTTTATTATCCTGTATATAACACACTACATATCCTGTATTATCCTGTATATAAGACAATGCAGTCCCTGTATTATTCTGTATATAACACGCTGCAGTACCTGTATTATCCTGTATATAAAATACTCTAGACCCTGTATTATCCTGTATATAACACACTACAGTCCCTGTATTATCCTTTATATAACACGCTGCAGTCCCTTTATTATCCACTATATACAACTCTGCAGACCCTGCATTATCCTGTATATAACACATTGCAGTCCCTGTATTATCCTGTATATAACACAATGCAGTCCCTGTATTATAATGCATATAACATGTTGCAGTCCCTGTATTATCCTGTAAAATAATGCTGCAATCCCTGTATTATCCTGTATATAACACGCAGCAGTCCCTGTATTATCCTGTATATAACAGACTGCAGTCCCTGCATTATCCTGTATATAACACACAGCAGTCCCTGTATTATCCTGTATATAAAACAGTGCAGAGAGTGTATTATCCTGTATATAACACACTGCAGTCCCTGTATTATCCTGTATATAACACAATGCAGTACCTTTATTATCCTGTATATAACACACTGCAGTCCCTGTATTATACTGTATATAACACACTGCAGTCCCTGTATTATCCTGATTATATAACTCACTGCAGTCCCTGTATTATCCTGTATGTAACACGCTGCAGTCCCTGTATTATCCTGTAAATAACACACTGCATATCCTGTATTATCCCGTATATAACACACTGCAGTCCCTGTATTATACTGTATATAACACACTGCAGTCCCTGTATTATCCTGTATATAACATGCAGCAGTCCCTGTATTATCCTGTATATAAAACACTGCAGAGCCTGTATTATCCTGTATATAACACGCTGCAGTCGCTGTATTATCCTGGATATAACACAATGCAGTCCCTTTATTACCCTGTCTATAACACACTGCAGTCACTGTATTATCCTGTATTTCACAGGCTGTAGTCCCTGTGTTATCCTGTATATAACAGACTGCAGTTCCTGTATTATACTGTATATAACACAGTGCAGTCCTAGTATTATCCTGTATATAACAGACTGCAGTCCCTGTAATATCCTGTATATATCTCACTGCAGTCCCTGTATTATTTAGTATACCACACACTGCAGTCCCTGTATTATCCAATATATAACACACTGCAGTCCCTGTATTATCCTATATATAACACACTGCAGTCCCTGTATTACCTGTATATTAGGCACTGCAGTCCCTGTATAATCCTGTATATAACACAGTGCTGTCCCTGTATTATCCTGTAAATAAAGGCTGCAATCCCTGTATTATCCTGTATAAAACACTCAGCACCCTGTATTATCCTGTATATAACAGACTGAAGTCCCTGCATTATCCTGTATATAACACGCAGCAGTCCCTGTATTATCCTGTATGTAAAACACTGCAGAGCCGGTATTATCCTGCATATAACACACTGCAAACCCTGTATTATTCTGGATATAACACGCTGCAGTACCTGTATTATCCTGTATATAAAATACTCTAGACACTGTATTATCCTGTATATAACACACTACAGTCCCTGTATTATCCTTTATATAACACGCTGCAGTCCCTTTATTATCCACTATATACAACTCTGCAGACCCTGCATTATCCTGTATATAACACAATGCAGTCCCTGTATTATAATGCATATAACATGTTGCAGTCCCTGTATTATCCTGTAAAATAATGCTGCAATCCCTGTATTATCCTGTATATAACACGCAGCAGTCCCTGTATTATCCTGCATATAACAGACTGCAGTCCCTGCATTATCCTGTATATAACACACAGCAGTCCCTGTATTATCCTGTATATAAAACACTGCAGAGAGTGTATTATCCTGCATATAACACACTGTAGTCCCTGTGTTATCCTGTATATAACAGACTGCAGTTCCTGTATTATACTGTATATAACACACTGCAGTCCTAGTATTATCCTGTCTATAACAGACTGCAGTCCCTGTAATATCCTGTATAGATCTCCCTGCAGTCCCTGTATTATTCTGTATACCACACACTGCAGTCCCTGTATTATTCAATATATAACACACTGCAGTCCCTGTATTATCCTATATATAACACACTGCAGTCCCTGTATTACCTGTATATTAGGCACTGCAGTCCCTGTATAATCCTGTATATAACACTGTGCTGTCCCTGTATTATCCTGTAAATAAAGGCTGCAATCCCTGTATTATCCTGTATAAAACACTCAGCACCCTCTATTATCCTATATATAACAGACTGAAGTCCCTGCATTATCCTGTATATAACACGCAGCAGTCCCTGTATTATCCTGTATATAAAACACTGCAGAGCCGGTATTATCCTGCATATAACACACTGCAGTCCCTGTATTATTCTGGATATAACACGCTGCAGTCCCTTTATTATCCTGTATATAACACACTGCAGTCCCTGTATTATCCTGTGTATAGCACACTGCAGTCGCTGTATTATCCTGTATATAAACACTGCAGTACCTGTATTATCCTGTATATAACACACTGCAGTCCCAGTATTATCCCGAATATAAAACACAGCAGTCCCTGTATTATCCTGTATATAACACACTGCATATCCTGTATTATCCTGTATATAAGACAATGCAGTCCCTGTATTATTCCGTATATAACACGCTGCAGTACCTGTATTATCCTGTATATAAAATACTGTAGACCCTGTATTATCCTGTATATAACACACTGCAGTCCCTGTATTATCCTTTATATAACACACTGCAGTCCCTTTATTATCCTTTATATAACACAATGCAGTCCCTGTATTATACTGTATATAACATGTTGCAATCACTGTATTATCCTGTAAAATAATGCTGCAATCCCTGCATTATCCTGTATATAACACGCTGCAGTCCCTGTATTATCCTGTATATAACAGACTGCAGTCCCTGCATTATCCTGTATATAACACACAGCAGTCCCTGTATTATCCTGTATATAAAACACTGCAGAGAGTGTATTATCCTGTATATAACACACTGCAGTCCCTGTATTATCCTGTACATAACACGCTGCAGTACCTTTATTATCCTGTATATAACACGCTGCAGTCCCTGGATTATCCTGCATATAACACACTGCAGTCCCTGTATTATCCTGTACATAACTCACTGCAGTCCCTGTAATATCCTGTATATATCTCACTGCAGTCCCTGTATTATTCTGTATACAACACACTGCAGTCCCTGTATTATCCAATATATAACACACTGCAGTCCCTTTATTATCCTATATATAACACACTGCAGTCCCTGTATTACCTGTATATTATACACTGCAGTCCCTGTATAATCCTGTAAATAACACTGTGCTGTCCCTGTATTATCCTGTAAATAAAGGCTGCAATCCCTGTATTATCCTGTATAAAACACGCAGCACCCTGTATTATCCTGTATATAACAGACTGAAATCCCTGCATTATCCTGCATATAACACGCAGCAGTCCCTGTATTATCCTGTATATAAAACACTGCATATCCTGTATCATCCTGTATATAACACACTGCAGTCCCTGTATTATTCTGTATATAACACGCTGCAGGACCTGTATTATCCTGTATATAAAACAATGTAGAAAATGTATTATCCTGTATATAACACACTACAGTCCCTGTATTATCCTGTATATAACTCACTGCAGTCCCTGTATTATCCTGTATATAACACACTGCAGTCCCTGTATTATCCTGTATATAACACACTGCAGTCCCGTTATTACCCTGTCTATAACACACTGCAGACCCTGTATTATCCTGTAAATAACACGCTGCAGTCCCTGTGTTATCCTCTATATAACAGACTGCATTTCCTGTATTATCCTGTATATAACACGCTGCAGTCCCTGTATTATCCTGTATATAACACACTGCAGTCCCGCTATTATACTGTTTATAACACACTGCAGTCCCTGTATTATTCTGTATGTAACACACTGCAGTCCCTGTATTATCCTGTATATAACACGCTGCAGTCCTTTATTATCCTGTATATAACACACTACATATCCTGTATTATCCTGTATATAAGACAATGCAGTCCCTGTATTATTCTGTATATAACACGCTGCAGTACCTGTATTATCCTGTATATAAAATACTCTAGACCCTGTATTATCCTGTATATAACACACTACAGTCCCTGTATTATCCTTTATATAACACGCTGCAGTCCCTTTATTATCCACTATATACAACTCTGCAGACCCTGCATTATCCTGTATATAACACATTGCAGTCCCTGCATTATCCTGTATATAACACAATGCAGTCCCTGTATTATAATGCATATAACATGTTGCAGTCCCTGTATTATCCTGTAAAATAATGCTGCAATCCCTGTATTATCCTGTATATAACACGCAGCAGTCCCTGTATTATCCTGTATATAACAGACTGCAGTCCCTGCATTATCCTGTATATAACACACAGCAGTCCCTGTATTATCCTGTATATAAAACAGTGCAGAGAGTGTATTATCCTGTATATAACACACTGCAGTCCCTGTATTATCCTGTATATAACACAATGCAGTACCTTTATTATCCTGTATATAACACACTGCAGTCCCTGTATTATACTGTATATAACACACTGCAGTCCCTGTATTATCCTGTATATAACTCACTGCAGTCCCTGTATTATCCTGTATGTAACACGCTGCAGTCCCTGTATTATCCTGTATATAACACACTGCAGTCCCTGTATTATCCCGTATATAACACACTGCAGTCCCTGTATTATACTGTATATAACACACTGCAGTCCCTGTATTATCCTTTATATAACATGCAGCAGTCCCTGTATTATCCTGTATATAAAACACTGCAGAGCCTGTATTATCCTGTATATAACACACTGCAGTCGCTGTATTATCCTGGATATAACACACTGCAGTCCCTTTATTACCCTGTCTATAACACACTGCAGTCACTGTATTATCCTGTATTTCACACGCTGTAGTCCCTGTGTTATCCTGTATATAACAGACTGCAGTTCCTGTATTATACTGTATATAACACACTGCAGTCCTAGTATTATCCTGTATATAACAGACTGCAGTCCCTGTAATATCCTGTATATATCTCACTGCAGTCCCTGTATTATTTTGTATACCACACACTGCAGTCCCTGTATTATCCAATATATAACACACTGCCGTCCCTGTATTATCCTATATATAACACACTGCAGTCCCTGTATTACCTGTATATTAGGCACTGCAGTCCCTGTATAATCCTGTATATAACACGGTGCTGTCCCTGTATTATCCTGTAAATAAAGGCTGCAATCCCTGTATTATCCTGTATAAAACACTCAGCACCCTGTATTATCCTGTATATAACAGACTGAAGTCCCTGCATTATCCTGTATATAACACGCAGCAGTCCCTGTATTATCCTGTATATAAAACACTGCAGAGCCGGTATTATCCTGCATATAACACACTGCAGTCCCTGTATTATTCTGGATATAACACGCTGCAGTCCTTTTATTATCCTGGAGATAACACACTGCAGTCCCTGTATTATCCTGTGTATAGCACACTGCAGTCGCTGTATTATCCTGTATATAAACACTGCAGTACCTGTATTATCCTGTATATAACACACTGCAGTCCCAGTATTATCCCGAATATAAAACACTGCAGTCCCTGTATTATCCTGTATATAACACACTGCATATCCTGTATTATCCTGTATATAAGACAATGCAGTCCCTGTATTATTCTGTATATAACACGCTGCAGTACCTGTATTATCCTGTATATAAAATACTGTAGACACTGTATTATCCTGTATATAACACATTGCAGTCCCTGTATTATCCTTTATATAACACGCTGCAGTCCCTTTATTATCCACTATATTACACTCTGCAGACCCTGCATTATCCTGTATATAACACACTGCAGTCCCTTTATTATCCTTTATATAACACGCTGCAGTCCCTGTATTATCCTGTATATAACACGCTGCATATCCTGTATTATCCTGTATATTGCACACTGCAGTCCCTGTATTATACTGTATATAACACACTGCAGACCCTCTATTATCCTTTATATAACATGCTGCAGTCCCTTTATTATCCACTATATAACATTCTGCAGAACCTGCATTATCCTGTATATAACACACTGCAGTCCCTGTATTATCCTGTATGTAACACAATGCAGTCCCTGTATTATACTGTATATAACATGTTGCAATCCCTGCATTATCCTGTAAAATAATGCTGCAATCCCTGCATTATTCTGTATATAACACGGTGCAGTCCCTGTATTATCCTGTATATAACAGACTGCAGTCCCTGCATTATCCTGTATATAACACACAGCAGTCCCTGTATTATCCTGTATATAATACACTGCAGAGAGTGTATTATCCTGGATATAACACACTGCAGTCCCTGTATTATCCTGTACATAACACGCTGCAGTACCTTTATTATCCTGTATGTAACACGCTGCAGTCCCTGGATTATCCTGTATATAACACACTGCAGTCCCTGTATTATCCTGTACATAACTCACTGCAGTCCCTGTAATATCCTGTATATATCTCACTGCAGTCCCTGTATTATTCTGTATACAACACACTGCAGTCCCTGTATTATCCAATATATAACACACTGCAGACCCTTTATTATCCTATATATAACACACTGCAGTCCCTGTATTACCTGTATATTATGCACTGCAGTCCCTGTATAATCCTGTATATAACACTGTGCTGTCCCTGTATTATCCTGTAAATAAAGGCTGCAATCCCTGTATTATCCTGTATAAAACACGCAGCACCCTGTTTTATCCTGTATATAACAGACTGAAATCCCTGCATTATCCTGTATATAACACGCAGCAGTCCCTGTATTATCCTGTATATAAAACATTGCAGAGCCTGTATTATCCTGCATATAACACACTGTAGTCCATGTATTATCCTGGATATAACACGCTGCAGTCCCAGTATTATCCCGAATATAAAACACTGCAGTGCCTGTATTATCCTGTATATAACACAATGCCGTCCCTGTATTATCCTTTATATAACACGCTGCAGTCCCTGTATTATCCTGTATATAACACACTGCATATCCTGTATTATCCTGTATATAACACACTGCAGTCCCTGTATTATACTGTATATAACACACTGCAGTCCCTGTATTATTCTGTATATAACACACTGCAGACCCTGTATTATCCTGTATATAACACGCTGCAGTCCTGTATTATCCTGTATATAACACACTGCATTCCCTGTATTATCCTGTATATAATACATTGCAGTCGCTGTATTATCCTGTATATAACACAATGCAGTCCCTGTATTATACTGTATATAACATGTTGCAGTCCCTGTATTATCCTGTAAAATAATGCAGCAAAACCTGTATTATCCTGCATATAACACGCAGCAGTCCTTGTATTATCCTGTATATAACAGACTGCAGTCCCTGCATTATCCTGTATATAACACACAGCAGTCCCTGTATTATCCTGTATATAAAACGGTGCAGAGAGTGTATTATCCTGTATATAAAACACTGCAGTCCCTGTATTATCCTGTATATAACACGCTGCAGTACCTTATTATCCTGTATATAACACGCTGCAGTCCCTGTATTATCCTGAATATGACACACTGCAGTCCCTGTATTATCGTGTGTATAAAACACTGCAATCCTGGTATTATCCTGTATATAACACACTGCAGTCTCTGTATTATCCCGTATATAACACACTGCAGTCCTTGTATTATCCTGTATATACAATAATGCAGTCCCTGTATTATCCTGTATATAACAGACTGCAGTCCCTGCTTTATCCTTTATATAACACGCTGCAGTCCCTGTATTATCCTGTATATAACAGACTGCATTTCCTGTATTTTCCTGTATATAAGACACTGCAGTCCTGGTATTATCCTGTATATAACAGACTGCATTCCCTGTATTATCCTGTATATAACTCACTGCAGTCCCTGTATTATTCTGTATACAACACACTGCATTCCCTGTATTATCCAACATATAACACACTGCAGTCGCTGTATTATTCTGTATATAACACACTGCAGTCCCTGTATTATAATGTATATAACACCTTGCAGTCCCTGTATTATCCTGTTAATAAACGCTGCAAACCCTGTTTTATCCTGTATATAACACGCAGCAGTCCCTGTATTATCCTGTATATAACAGACTGCAGTCCCTGCATTATCCTGCACAAAACACACAGCAGTCCCTGTATTATCCTGTATATAAAACATTGCAGTCCCTGTATTATCCTGTATATAACACGCTGCAGTACCTTTATTATCCTGTATATAACACGCTGCAGTACCTGTATTATCCTGTATATAACACACTGCACTCCCAGTATTATCCCGAATATAAAACACCGCAGTCCCTGTATTATCCTGTATATAACACAATGCCGTCCCTGTATTATCCTGTATATAACAGGCTGCAGTCACTGTATTATCCTGTATATAACACACTGCATATCCTGTATTATCCTGTATATAACACACTGCAGTCCCTGTATTATACTGTATATAACACACTGCAGTCCCTGTATTATTCTGTATATAACACACTGCAGTCCCTGTATTATCCTGTATATAACACACTGCAGTCCTATATTATCCTGTATATAACACGCTGCAGTCACTGTATTATCCTGTATATAACACACTGCATATCCTGTATTATCCTGTATATAACACACTGCAGTCGCTGCATTATCCTGTATATAACAAAATGCAGTCCCTGTATTATACTGTATATAACATGTTGCAGTCCCTGTATTATCCTGTAAAATAATGCTGCAAACCCTGTATAATCCTGCATATAACACGCAGCAGTCCCTGTATTATCCTGTATATAACAGACTGCAGTCCCTGCATTATCCTGTATATAACACACAGCAGTCCCTGTATTATCCTGTAAATAAAACAGTGCAGAGAGTGTATTATCCTGCATATAACACATTGCAGTCCCTGTATTATCCTGTATATAACACGCTGCAGTACCTTATTATCCTGTATATAACACACTGCAGTCCCTGTATTATCCTGTATATGACACACTGCAGTCCCTATATTATCGTGTGTATAAAACACTGCAATCCTGGTATTATCCTGTATACAACACACTGCAGTCTCTGTATTATCCCGTATATAACACGCTGCAGTCATTGTATTATCCTGTATATAAAATAATGCAGTCCCTGTATTATCCTGTATATAACAGACTGCAGTCCCTGCTTTATCCTATATATAACACGCTGCAGTTCCTGTATTATTCTGTATACAAAACACTGGAGTCCCTGTATTATCCAATATATAACACACTGCAGTCCCTGTATGATCCTGTATATAACACACCGCAGTCCCTGTATTATCCTGTATATAACACACTGCAGTCCCTGTATTATCCTGTATATAACACATTGCAGTCCCTGTATTATCCTGTATATAACACACTGCACTCCCTGTATTATCCTGTATATAACACGCTGCAGTCCTGTATTATCCTGTATATAACACACTGCAGTCCCTTTATTACCCTGTCGATAACACACTGCAGTCCCTGTATTATCGTGTATATAACACGCTGTAGTCCCTGTATTATCCTGTATATAACAGACTGCATTTCCTGTATTATCCTGTATATAACACACTGCAGTCCTGGTATTATCCTGTATATATCAGACTGCATTCCCTGTATTATCCTGTATATAACTCACTGCAGTCCCTGTATTATCCTGTATATAACACACTGCAGTCCAAGTATTATCCTGTATATAACACACTGCAGTCCCTTTATTAACCTGTCTATAACACACTGCAGTCCCTGTATTATCGTGTATATAACACGCTGTAGTCCCTGTATTATCCTGTATATAACAGACTGCATTTCCTGTATTATCCTGTATATAACACACTGCAGTCCTGGTATTATCCTGTATATATCAGACTGCATTCCCTGTATTATCCTGTATATAACTCACTGCAGTCCCTGTATTATCCTGTATATAACACACTGCAGTCCAAGTATTATCCTGTATATAACACACTGCAGTCCCTTTATTACCCTGTCTATAACACACTGCAGTCCCTGTATTATCGTCTATATAACACGCTGTTGTCCCTGTGCTATCCTGTATATAACAGACTACATTTCCCGTATTATCCTGTACATAACACACTGCAGACCTGTTATTATCCTGCATATAACAGACTGCATTCCCTGTATTATGCTGTATATAACTCACTACAGTCCCTGTATTATTCTGTATACAACACACTGCAGTCCCTGTATTATCCAGCATAAAACACACTGCAGTCGCTGTATTATCCTGTATATAACACACTGCAGTCCCTGTATTATACTGTATATAACACGTTGCAGTCCCTGTATTATCCTGTAAATAACCGCTGCAAACCGTGTTTTATCCTGTATATAACACGCAGCAGTCCCTTTGTTATCCTGTATATAACAGACTGCAGTCCCTGCATTATCCTGCACATAACACACAGCAGTCCCTGTATCATCCTGTATATAAAACATTGCAGACCCTGTATTATCCTGTATATAACACGCTGCAGTACCTTTATTATCCTGTATATAACACGCTGCAGTACCTTTATTATCCTGTATATAACACACTGCAGTCCCTGTATTGTCCTGTATATAACACGCTGCAGTCCCTGTGTTATCCTCTATATAACACACTGCAGTACCTTTATTATCCTGTATATAACACGCTGCAGTACCTTTATTATCCTGTATATAACACACTGCAGTCCCTGTATTATCCTGTATATAACACGCTGCAGTCCCTGTGTTATCCTGTATATAACATACTGCAGTCCTGGTATTATCCTGTATATAACACACTGCAGTCCCTGTAATATCCCGTATATAACACACTGCAGTCCCTGTATTATCCTGTATATAAAACAATGCAGTACCTGTATTATCCTGTATATAACAGACTGCAGTCCCTGCATTATTCTGTATATAACACGCTGCAGTCCCAGTATTATTCCGTATACAAAACACTGCAGTCCCTGTATTATCCAATAATTAACACACTGAAGTCCATGTTTTATCCTGTATATGACACACTGCATTCCCTGTATTATCCTGTATATAACACACTGCAGTCCCTGTATTATCCTGTATATAACACAATGCAGTCCCTGTATTATCCTTTATATAACAAACTGCAGTTCCTGTATTATCCTGTATATGACACGCTGCAGTCCCTGTATTATCCTGTGTATAACACACTGCAGTCCCTGTATTATCCTGTACATAACTCACTGCAGTCCCTGTATTATCCTGTATATAAAACGTTGCAGTCCCTGTATTATCCTGTACATAACAGAGTGTGTCCCTGCATTATCCTGTATATAACATGCAGCAGTCCCTGTATTATCCTGTATATAAAACACTGCAGAGCCTGTATTATCCTATATATAACACACTGCAGTCGCTGTATTATCCTGGATATAACACACTGCAGTCCCTTTATTACCCCGTCTATAACACACTGCAGTCACTGTATTATCCTGCATATAACACGCTGTAGACCCTGTGTTATCCTGTATATAACAGACTGCAGTTGCTGTATTATACTGTATATAACACACTGCAGTCCTAGTATTATCCTGTATATAACAGACTGCAGTCCCTGTAGTATCCTGTATATATCTCACTGCAGTCCCTGTATTATTCTGTATACAAAACACTGCAGTCCCTGTATTATCCAATATATAACACTCTGCAGTCCCTGTATTATCCTATATATAACACACTGCAGTCCCTGTATTACCTGTATATTAGGCACTGCAGTCCCTGTATAATCCTGTATATAACACTGTGCTGTCCCTGTATTATCCTGTAAATAAAGGCTGCAATCCCTGTATTATCCTGTATAAAACACGCAGCACCCTGTATTATCCTGTATATAACAGACTGAAATCCCTGCATTATCCTGTATATAACACGCAGCAGTCCCTGTATTATCCTGTATATAAAACACTGCAGAGCCGGTATTATCCTGCATATAACACACTGCTGTCCATGTATTATCCTGGATATAACACGCTGCAGTCCCTTTATTATCCTGTATATAACACACTGCAGTCCCTGTATTATCCGGTGTATAGCACACAGAAAGTCCCTGTATTATCCTGTATATAAATACTGCATTACCTGTATTATCTTGTATATAACACACTGCAGTCCCAGTATTATCCCGAATATAAAACACCGCAGTCCCTGTATTATCCTGTATATAACACACTACATATCCTGTATTATCCTGTATATAACACACTGCAGTCCCTGTATTACACTGTATATAACACACTGCAGTCCCTGTATTATTCTGTATATAACACACTGCAGACCCTGTATTATCCTCTATATAATACACAGCATTGCCTGTATTATCCTGTATATAACACATTGCAGTCGCTGTATTATCCTGTATATAACACAATGCAGTCCCTGTATTAAACTGTATATTACATGTTGCAGTCCCTGTATTATCCTGTAAAATAATGCAGCAAACCCTGTATTATCCTGCATATAACACGCAGCAGTCCCTGTATTATCCTGTATATAACAGACTGCAGTCCCTGCATTATCCTGTATATAACACACAGCAGTCCCTGTATTATCCTGTATATAAAACAGTGCAGAGAGTGTATTATCCTGTATATAACACACTGCAGTCCCTGTATTATCCTGTATATAACACGCTGCAGTACCTTATTATCCTGTATAGGAGACACTGCAGTCCCTGTATTATCCTGTATATAACACGCTGCAGTCCCTGTATTATCCTGTATATGACACACTGCAGTCCCTGTATTATCATGTGTATAAAACACTGCAATCCTGGTATTATCCCGTATATAACACTCTGCAGTCCTTGTATTATCCTGTATATAAAATAATGCAGTCCCTGTATTATCCTGTATATAACAGACTGCAGTCCCTGCTTTATCATTTATATAACACGCTGCAGTCCCTGTATTATTCTGTATACAAAACACTGCAGTCCCTGTATTATCCAATATATAACACACTGCAGTCCCTGTATTATCCTAAATATAACACACTGCAGTCCCTGTATTATCCTGTATATAACACATTGCAGTCCCTGTATTATCCTGTATATAACACACTGCACTCCCTGTATTATCCTGTAAATAACACGCTGCAGTCCCTGTATTATCCTGCACATAACACACTGCATATCCTGTATTATCCTGTATATAACACTCTGCAGTCCCTGTATTATTCTGTATATAACACAGTGCAGTCCCTGTATTATTCTGTATATAACACACTGCAGTCCCTGTATTATCCTGTATATAACACGCTGCAGTCCTGTATTATCCTGTATATAACACATTGCATATCCTGTATCGTCCTGTATATAACACAATGCATTCCCTGTATATTCTGTATATAACACGCTGCAGTACCTGTATTATTCTGGATATAAAACACTGTAGAAAATGTAGTATCCTGTATATAACACACTACAGGCCCTGTATTATCCTGTATATAACTCACTGCAGTCCCTGTATTATCCTGTATATAACACACTGCAGTCCCTGTATTATCCTGTATATAACACACTGCAGTCCCTGTATTATCCTGTAAATAAACGCTGCAAACCCTGTTTTATTCTGTATATAACACGCAGCAGTCCCTGTATTATCCTGTATATGACAGACTGCAGTCCCTGCATTATCATGCACATAACACACAGCAGTCCCTGTATTATCCTCTATATAAAACATTGCAGTCCCTGTATTATCCTGTATATAACACGCTGCAGTACCTTTATTATCCTGTATATAACACGCTGCAGTACTTTTATTATCCTGTATATAACTCACTGCAGTCCCTGTATTATCCTGTATATAACACTCTGCAGTCCCAGTATTATCCTGTATATAACACACTGCAGTCCCTTTATTACCCTGTCTATAACACACTGCAGTCCCTGTATTATCGTGTATATAACACGCTGTTGTCCCTGTGGTATCCTGTATATAACAGACTGCATTTCCCGTATTATCCTGTACATAACACACTGCAGACCTGGTATTATCCTTCATATAACAGACTGCCTTCCCTGTATTATCCTGTATATAACTCACTGCAGTCCCTGTATTATTCTGTATACAACACACTGCAGTCCCTGTATTATCCAACATATAACACACTGCAGTCGCTGTATTATCCTGTATATAACACACTGCAGTCCCTGTATTATACTGTATATAACACGTTGCAGTCCCTGTATTACCCTGTAAATAAACGCTGCAAACCGTGTTTTCTCCTGTATATAACACGCAGCAGTCCCTGTATTATCCTGTATATAACAGACTGCAGTCCCTGCATTATCCTGCACATAACACACAGCAGTCCCTGTATCATCCTGTATATAAAACATTGCAGTCCCTGTATTATCCTGTATATAACACGCTGCAGTACCTTTATTATCCTGTATATAACACGCTGCAGTACCTTTATTATCCTGTATATAACACACTGCAGTCCCTGTATTATCCTGTATATAACACGCTGCAGTCCCTGTGTTATCCTCTATATAACATACTGCAGTCCTGGTATTATCCTGTATATAACACACTGCAGTCCCTGTAATATCCCGTATATAACACACTGCAGTCCTTGTATTATCCTGTATATAAAACAAAGCAGTACCTGTATTATCCTGTATATAACAGACTGCAGTCCCTGCATTATTCTGTATATAACACGCTGCAGTCCCAGTATTATTCTGTATACAAAACACCGCAGTCCCTGTATTATTCAATAATTAACACACTGAAGTCCATGTTTTATCCTGTATATGACACACTGCATTCCCTGTATTATCCTGTATATAACACACTGCAGTCCCTGTATTATCCTGTATATAACACAATGCAGTCCCTATATTATCCTGTATATAACAAACTGCAGTCCCTGTATTATCCTGCATATGACACGCTGCAGTCCCTGTATTATCCTGTACATAACTCACTGCAGTCCCTGTATTATCCTGTATATAAATCGTTGCAGTCCCTGTATTATCCTGTACATAACAGAGTGTGTCCCTGCATTATCCTGTATATAACATGCAGCAGTCCCTGTATTATCCTGTATATAAAACACTGCAGAGCCTGTATTATCCTATATATAACACACTGCAGTCGCTGTATTATCCTGGATATAGCACACTGCAGTCCCTTTATTACCCTGTCTATAACACACTGCAGTCACTGTATTATCCTGCATATAACACGCTGTAGTCCCTGTGTTATCCTGTATATAACAGACTGCAGTTGCTGTATTATACTGTATATAACACACTGCAGTCCTAGTATTATCCTGTATATAACAGACTGCAGTCCCTGTAATATCCTGTATATATCTCACTGCAGTCCCTGTATTATTCTGTATACAACACACTGCAGTCCCTGTATTATCCAATATATAACACACTGCAGTCCCTGTATTATCCTATATATAACACACTGCAGTCCCTGTATTACCTGTATATTAGGCACTGCAGTCCCTGTATAATCCTGTATATAACACTGTGCTGTCCCTGTATTATCCTGTAAATAAAGGCTGCAATCCCTGTATTATCCTGTATAAAACACGCAGCACATTGTATTATCCTGTATATAACAGACTGAAATCCCTGCATTATCCTGTATATAACACGCAGCAGTCCCTGTATTATCCTGTATATAAAACACTGCAGAGCCTGTATTATCCTGCATATAACACACTGCAGTCCATGTATTATCCTGGATATAACACGCTGCAGTCCCTTTATTATCCTGTGTATAACACACTGCAGTCCCTGTATTATCCGGTGTATAGCACACTGCAGTCCCTGTATTATCCTGTAAATAAATACTGCAGTACCTGTATTATCCTGTATATAACACACTGCAGTCCCAGTATTATCCCGAATATAAAACACCGCAGTCCCTGTATTATCCTGTATATAACACAATGCCGTCCCTGTATTATCCTTTATATAACATGCTGCAGTCCCTGTATTATCCTGTATATAACACACTGCATATCCTGTATTATCCTGTATATAACACACTGCAGTTCCTGTATTATACTGTATATAACACACTGCAGTCCCTGTATTATTCTGTATATAACACACTGCAGACCCTGTATTATCCTGTATATAACACAATGCATTCCCTGTATTATCCTGTATATAACACATTGCAGTCGCTGTATTATCCTGTATATAACACAATGCAGTCCCTGTATTATACTGTATATTACATGTTGCAGTCCCTGTATTATCCTGTAAAATAATGCAGCAAACCCTGTATTATCCTGCATATAACACGCAGCAGTCCCTGTATTATCCTGTATATAACAGACTGCAGTCCCTGCATTATCCTGTATATAACACACAGCAGTCCCTGTATTATCCTGTATATAAAACAGTGCTGAGAGTGTATTAACCAGTATATAACACACTGCAGTCCCTGTATTATCCTGTATATAACACGCTGCAGTACCTTATTATCCTGTATAGAACACACTGCAGTCCCTGTATTATCCTGTATATAACACGCTGCAGTCCCTGTATTATCCTGTATATGACACACTGCAGTCCCTGTATTATCGTGTGTATAAAACACTGCAATCCTGGTATTATCCCGTATATAACACTCTGCAGTCCTTGTATTATCCTGTATATAAAATAATGCAGTCCCTGTATTGTCCTGTATATAACAGACTGCAGTCCCTGCTTTATCCTTTATATAACACGCTGCAGTCCCTGTATTATTCTGTATACAAAACACTGCAGTCCCTGTATTATCCAATATATAACACACTGCAGTCCCTGTATTATCCTAAATATAACACACTGCAGTCCCTGTATTATCCTGTATATAACACATTGCAGTCCCTGTATTATCCTGTACATAACACACTGCACTCCCTGTATTATCCTGTAAATAACACGCTGCAGTCCCTGTATTATCCTGCACATAACACACTGCATATCCTGTATTATCCTGTATATAACACTCTGCAGTCCCTGTATTATTCTGTATATAACACAGTGCAGTCCCTGTATTATTCTGTATATAACACACTGCAGTCCCTGTATTATCCTGTATATAACACGCTGCAGTCCTGTATTATCCTGTATATAACACATTGCATATCCTGTATCGTCCTGTATATAACACAATGCATTCCCTGTATATTCTGTATATAACACGCTGCAGTACCTGTATTATTCTGGATATTAAACACTGTAGAAAATGTAGTATCCTGTATATAACACACTACAGGCCCTGTATTATCCTGTATATAACTCACTGCAGTCCCTGTATTATCCTGTATATAACACACTGCAGTCCCTGCATTATCCTGTATATAACACACAGCAGTCCCTGTATTATCCTGTATATAAAACAGTGCTGAGAGTGTATTATCCTGTATATAACACACTGCAGTCCCTGTATTATCCTGTATATAACACACTGCAGTCCCTGTATTATCCTGTATATAACACGCTGCAGTCCTGTATTATCCTGTATATAACACATTGCATATCCTGTGTCGTCCTGTATATAACACAATGCATTCCCTGTATATTCTGTATATAACACGCTGCAGTACCTGTATTATTCTGGATATAAAACACTGTAGAAAATGTAGTATCCTGTATATAACACACTACAGGCCCTGTATTATCCTGTATATAACTCACTGCAGTCCCTGTATTATCCTGTATGTAACACACTGCAGTCCCTGTATTATCCTGTATATAACACACTGCAGTCCCTGCATTATCCTGTAAATAAACGCTGCAAACTCTGTTTTATCCTGTATATAACACGCAGCAGTCCCTGTATTATCCTTTATATGACAGACTGCAGTCCCTGCATTATCCTGCACATAACACACAGCAGTCCCTGTATTATCCTGTATATAAAACATTGCAGTCCCTGTATTATCCTGTATATAACATGCTGCAGTACCTTTATTATCCTGTATATAACACGCTGCAGTACCTTTATTATCCTGTATATAACTCACTGCAGTCCCTGTATTATCCTGTATATAACACTCTGCAGTCCCAGTATTATCCTGTATATAACACACTGCAGTCCCTTTATTACCCTGTCTATAACACACTGCAGTCCCTGTATTATCGTCTATATAACACGCTGTTGTCCCTGTGGTATCCTGTATATAACAGACTGCATTTCCCGTATTATCCTGTACATAACACACTGCAGACCTGGTATTATCCTTCATATAACAGACTGCCTTCCCTGTATTATCCTGTATATAACTCACTGCAGTCCCTGTATTATTCTGTATACAACACACGGCAGTCCCTGTATTATCCAACATATAACACACTGCAGTCGCTGTATTATCCTGTATATAACACACTGCAGTCCCTGTATTATACTGAATATAACACGTTGCAGTCCCTGTATTATCCTGTAAATAAACGCTGCAAACCGTGTTTTATCCTGTATATAACACGCAGCAGTCCCTGTATTATCCTGTATATAACAGACTGCAGTCCCTGCATTATCCTGCACATAACACACAGCAGTCCCTGTATCATCCTGTATATAAAACATTGCAGTCCCTGTATTATCCTGTATATAACACGCTGCAGTACCTTTATTATCCTGTATATAACACGCTGCAGTACCTTTATTATCCTGTATGTAACACACTGCAGTCCCTGTACTGTCCTGTATATAACACGCTGCAGTCCCTGTGTTATCCTCTATATAACACACTGCAGTACCTTTATTATCCTGTATATAACACGCTGCAGTACCTTTATTATCCTGTATATAACACACTGCAGTCCCTGTATTATCCTGTATATAACACGCTGCAGTCCCTGTGTTATCCTTTATATAACATACTGCAGTCCTGGTATTATCCTGTATATAACACACTGCAGTCCCTGTAATATCCCGTATATAACACACTGCAGTCCTTGTATTATCCTGTATATAAAACAATGCAGTACCTGTATTATCCTGTATATAACAGACTGCAGTCCCTGCATTATTCTGTATATAACACGCTGCAGTCCCAGTATTATTCTGTATACAAAACACCGCAGTCTCTGTATTATCCAATAATTAACACACTGAAGTCCATGTTTTATCCTGTATATGACACACTGCATTCCCTGTATTATCCTGTATATAACACACTGCAGTCCCTGTATTATCCTGTATATAACACAATGCAGTCCCTATATTATCCTGTATATAACAAACTGCAGTTCCTGTATTATCCTGTATATGACACGCTGCAGTCCCTGTATTATCCTGTACATAACTCACTGCAGTCCCTGTATTATCCTGTATATAAATCGTTGCAGTCCCTGTATTATCCTGTACATAACAGAGTATGTCCCTGCATTATCCTGTATATAACATGCAGCAGTCCCTGTATTATCCTGTATATAAAACACTGCAGAGCCTGTATTATCCTATATATAACACACTGCAGTCGCTGTATTATCCTGGATATAACACACTGCAGTCCCTTTATTACCCTGTCTATAACACACTGCAGTCACTGTATTATCCTGCATATAACACGCTGTAGTCCCTGTGTTATCCTGTATATAACAGACTGCAGTTGCTGTATTATACTGTATATAACACACTGCAGTCCTAGTATTATCCTGTATATAACAGACTGCAGTCCCTGTAATATCCTGTATATATCTCACTGCAGTCCCTGTATTATT
Organism: Isurus oxyrinchus; assembly: GCA_026770705.1. NCBI lineage: Eukaryota > Metazoa > Chordata > Chondrichthyes > Lamniformes > Lamnidae > Isurus > Isurus oxyrinchus. The sequence goes on from JANJGN010001944.1 coordinate 44,266, forward strand.
CTGTATACAACACACTGCAGTCCCTGTATTATCCAATATATAACACACTGCAGTCCCTGTATTATCCTATATATAACACACTGCAGTCCCTGTATTACCTGTATATTAGGCACTGCAGTCCCTGTATAATCCTGTATATAACACTGTGCTGTCCCTGTATTATCCTGTAAATAAAGGCTGCAATCCCTGTATTATCCTGTTTAAAACACGCAGCACCCTGTATTATCCTGTATATAACAGACTGAAATCCCTGCATTATCCTGTATATAACACGCAGCTTTCCCTGTATTATCCTGTATATAAAACACTGCAGAGCCTGTATTATCCTGCATATAACACACTGCAGTCCATGTATTATCCTGGATATAACACGCTGCAGTCCCTTTATTATCCTGTATATAACACACTGCAGTCCCTGTATTATCCGGTGTATAGCACACTGCAGTCCCTGTATTATCCTGTATATAAATACTGCAGTACCTGTATTATCCTGTATATAACACACAGCAGTCCCAGTATTATCCCGAATATAAAACACCGCAGTCCCTGTATTATCCTGTATATAACACAATGCCGTCCCTGAATTATCCTTTATATAACACGCTGCAGTCCCTGTATTATCCTGTATATAACACACTGCATATCCTGTATTATCCTGTATATAACACACTGCAGTCCATGTATTATACTGTATATAACACACTGCAGTCCCTGTATTATTCTGTATATAACACACTGCAGACCCTGTATTATCCTGTATATAACACAGAGCATTCCCTGTATTATCCTGTATATAACACATTGCAGTCGCTGTATTATCCTGTATATAACACAATGCAGTCCCTGTATTATACTGTATATTACATGTTGCAGTCCCTGTATTATCCTGTAAAATAATGCAGCAAACCCTGTATTATCCTGCATATAACACGCAGCAGTCCCTGTATTATCCTGTATATAACAGACTGCAGTCCCTGCATTATCCTGTATATAACACACAGCAGTCCCTGTATTATCCTGTATATAAAACAGTGCTGAGAGTGTATTATCCTGTATATAACACACTGCAGTCCCTGTATTATCCTGTATATAACACGCTGCAGTACCTTATTATCCTGTATAGAACACACTGCAGTCCCTGTATTATCCTGTATATAACACGCTGCAGTCCCTGTATTATCCTGTATATGACACACTGCAGTCCCTGTATTATCGTGTGTATAAAACACTGCAATCCTGGTATTATCCCGTATATAACACTCTGCAGTCCTTGTATTATCCTGTATGTAAAATAATGCAGTCCCTGTATTGTCCTGTATATAACAGACTGCAGTCCCTGCTTTATCCTTTATATAACACGCTGCAGTCCCTGTATTATTCTGTATACAAAACACTGCAGTCCCTGTATTATCCAATATATAACACACTGCAGTCCCTGTATTATCCTAAATATAACACACTGCAGTCCCTGTATTATCCTGTATATAACACATTGCAGTCCCTGTATTATCCTGTATATGACACACTGCACTCCCTGTATTATCCTGTAAATAACACGCTGCAGTCCCTGTATTATCCTGCACATAACACACTGCATATCCTGTATTATCCTGTATATAACACTCTGCAGTCCCTGTATTATTCTGTATATAACACAGTGCAGTCCCTGTATTATTCTGTATATAACACACTGCAGTCCCTGTATTATCCTGTATATAACACGCTGCAGTCCTGTATTATCCTGTATATAACACATTGCATATCCTGTATCGTCCTGTATATAACACAATGCATTCCCTGTATATTCTGTATATAACACGCTGCAGTACCTGTATTATTCTGTATATAAAACACTGTAGAAAATGTGGTATCCTGTATATAACACACTACAGGCCCTGTATTATCCTGTATATAACTCACTGCAGACCCTGTATTATCCTGTATATAACACACTGCAGTCCCTGTATTATGCTGTATATAACACACTGCAGTCCCTTTATTACCCTGTCGATACCACACTGCAGTCCCTGTATTATCGTGTATATAACACGCTGTAGTCCCTGTACTATCCTGTATATAACAGACTGCATTTCCTGTATTATCCTGTATATAAGACACAGCAGACCCTGTATTATCCTGTATATAACACAGGGCATTCCCTTATTATACTGTATATAACACATTGCAGTCGCTGTATTATCCTGTATATAACACAATGCAGTCCCTGTATTATACTGTATATTACATGTTGCAGTCCCTGTATTATCCTGTAAAATAATGCAGCAAACCCTGTATTATCCTGCATATAACACGCAGCAGTCCCTGTATTATCCTGTATATAACAGACTGCAGTCCCTGCATTATCCTGTATATAACACACAGCAGTCCCTGTATTATCCTGTATATAAAACAGTGCTGAGAGTGTATTATCCTGTATATAACACACTGCAGTCCCTGTATTATCCTGTATATAACACGCTGCAGTACCTTATTATCCTGTATAGAACACACTGCAGTCCCTGTATCATCCTGTATATAACACGCTGCAGTCCCTGTATTATCCTGTATATGACACACTGCAGTCCCTGTATTATCGTGTGTATAAAACACTGCAATCCTGGTATTATCCCGTATATAACACTCTGCAGTCCTTGTATTATCCTGTATATAAAATAATGCAGTCCCTGTATTATCCTGTATATAACAGACTGCAGTCCCTGCTTTATCCTTTATATAACACGCTGCAGTCCCTGTATTATTCTGTATACAAAACACTGCAGTCCCGGTATTATCCAATATATAACACACTGCAGTCCCTGTATTATCCTAAATATAACACACTGCAGTCCCTGTATTATCCTGTATATAACACATTGCAGTCCCTGTATTATCCTGTATATAACTCACTGCACTCCCTGTATTATCCTGTATATAACACGCTGCAGTCCCTGTATTATCCTGCACATAACACACTGCATATCCTGTATTATCCTGTATATAACACTCTGCAGTCCCTGTATTATCCTGTATATAACACAGTGCAGTCCCTGTATTATTCTGTATATAACACACTGCAGTCCCTGTATTATCCTGTATATAACACGCTGCAGTCCTGTGTTATCCTGTATATAACACATTGCATATCCTGTATCGTCCTGTATATAACACAATGCATTCCCTGTATATTCTGTATATAACACGCTGCAGTACCTGTATTATTCTGGATATAAAACACTGTACAAAATGTAGTATCCTGTATATAACACACTACAGGCCCTGTATTATCCTTTATATAACTCACTGCAGTCCCTGTAGTATCCTGTATATAACACACTGCAGTCCCTGTATTATCCAACATTTAACACACTGCAGTTGCTGTATTATCCTGTATATAACACACTGCAGTCCCTGTATTATACTGTAAATAACACGTTGCAGTCCCTGTATTATCCTGTATATAACACGCAGCAGTCCCTGTATTATCCTGTATATAACAGACTGCAGTCCCTGCATTATCCTGCACATAACACACAGCAGTCCCTGTATCATCCTGTATATAAAACATTGCAGTCCCTGTATTATCCTGTATATAACACGCTGCAGTACCTTTATTATCCTGTATATAACACGCTGCAGTACCTTTATTATCCTGTATATAACACACTGCAGTCCCTGTATTGTCCTGTATATAACACGCTGCAGTCCCTGTGTTATCCTCTATATAACACACTGCAGTACCTTTATTATCCTGTATATAACACGCTGCAGTACCTTTATTATCCTGTATATAACACACTGCAGTCCCTGTATTATCCTGTATATAACACGCTGCAGTCCCTGTGTTATCCTCTATATAACACACTGCAGTCCTGGTATTATCCTGTATATAACACACTGCAGTCCCTGTAATATCCCGTATATAACACACTGCAGTCCTTGTATTATCCTGTATATAAAACAATGCAGTACCTGTATTATCCTGTATATAACAGACTGCAGTCCCTGCATTATTCTGTATATAACACGCTGCAGTCCCAGTATTATTCTGTATACAAAACACCGCAGTCCCTGTATTATCCAATAATTAACACACTGAAGTCCATGTTTTATCCTGTATATGACACACTGCATTCCCTGTATTAACCTCTATATAACACACTGCAGTCCCTGTATTATCCTGTATATAACACAATGCAGTCCCTATATTATCCTGTATATAACAAACTGCAGTCCCTGTATTATCCTGTATATGACACGCTGCAGTCCCTGTATTATCCTGTACATAACTCACTGCAGTCCCTGTATTATCCTGTATATAAAACGTTGCAGTCCCTGTATTATCCTGTACATAACAGAGTGTGTCCCTGCATTATCCTGTATATAACATGCAGCAGTCCCTGTATTATCCTGTATATAAAACACTGCAGAGCCTATATTATCCTATATATAACACACTGCAGTCGCTGTATTATCCTGGATATAACACACTGCAGTCCCTTTATTACCCTGTCTATAACACACTGCAGTCACTGTATTATCCTGCATATAACACGCTGTAGTCCCTGTGTTATCCTGTATATAACAGACTGCAGTTGCTGTATTATACTGTATATAACACACTGCAGTCCTAGTATTATCCTGTATATAACAGACTGCAGTCCCTGTAATATCCTGTATATATCTCACTGCAGTCCCTGTATTATTCTGTATACAACACACTGCAGTCCCTGTATTATCCAATATATAACACACTGCAGTCCCTGTATTATCCTATATATAACACACTGCAGTCCCTGTATTACCTGTATATTAGGCACTGCAGTCCCTGTATAATACTGTATATAACACTGTGCTGTCCCTGTATTATCCTGTAAATAAAGGCTGCAATCCCTGTATTATCCTGTATAAAACACGCAGCACCCTGTATTATCCTGTATATAACAGACTGAAATCCCTGCATTATCCTGTATATAACACGCAGCAGTCCCTGTATTATCCTGTATATAAAACACTGCAGAGCCTGTATTATCCTGCATATAACACACTGCAGTCCATGTATTATCCTGGATATAACACGCTGCAGTCCCTTTATTATCCTGTATATAACACACTGCAGTCCCTGTATTATCCGGTGTATAGCACACTGCAGTCCCTGTATTATCCTGTATATAAATACTGCAGTAACTGTATTATCCTGTATATAACACACTGCAGTCCCAGTATTATCCCGAATATAAAACACCGCAGTCCCTGTATTATCCTGTATATAAGACAATGCCGTCCCTGTATTATCCTTTATATAACACGCTGCAGTCCCTGTATTATCCTGTATATAACACACTGCATATCCTGTATTATCCTGTATATAACACACTGCAGTCCCTGTATTATACTGTATATAACACACTGCAGTCACTGTATTATTCTGTATATAACACACTGCAGACCCTGTATTATCCTCTATATAACACAGAGCATTCCCTGTATTATCCTGTATATAACACATTGCAGTCGCTGTATTATCCTGTATATAACACAATGCAGTCCCTGTATTATACTGTATATTACATGTTGCAGTCCCTGTATAATCCTGTAAAATAATGCAGCAAACCCTGTATTATCCTGCATATAACACGCAGCAGTCCCTGTATTATCCTGTATATAACAGACTGCAGTCCCTGCATTATCCTGTATATAACACACAGCAGTCCCTGTATTATCCTGTATATAAAACAGTGCTGAGAGTGTATTATCCTGTATATAACACACAGCAGTCCCTGTATTATCCTGTATATAACACACTGCAGTCCCTGTATTATCCTGTATATAACACGCTGCAGTCCTGTATTATCCTGTATATAACACATTGCATATCCTGTATCGTCCTGTATATAACACAATGCATTCCCTGTATATTCTGTATATAACACGCTGCAGTACCTGTATTATTCTGGATATAAAACACTGTAGAAAATGTAGTATCCTGTATATAACACACTACAGGCCCTGTATTATCCTGTATATAACTCACTGCAGTCCCTGTATTATCCTGTATATAACACACTGCAGTCCCTGTATTATCCTGTATATAACACACTGCAGTCCCTGTATTATCCTGTAAATAAACGCTGCAAACCCTGTTTTATCCTGTATATAACACGCAGCAGTCCCTGTATTATCCTGTATATGACACGCTGCAGTACCTTTATTATCCTGTATATAACTCACTGCAGTCCCTGTATTATCCTGTATATAACACTCTGCAGTCCCAGTATTATCCTGTATATAACACACTGCAGTCCCTTTATTACCCTGTCTATAACACACTGCAGTCCCTGTATTATCGTGTATATAACACACTGTTGTCCCTGTGGTATCCTGTATATAACAGACAGCATTTCCCGTATTATCCTGTACATAACACACTGCAGACCTGGTATTATTCTTTATATAACACGCTGCAGTCCCTGTATTATCCTGCACATAACACACTGCATATCCTGTATTATCCTGTATATAACACTCTGCAGTCCCTGTATTATTCTGTATATAACACAGTGCAGTGCCTGTATTATTCTGTATATAGCACACTGCAGTCCCTGTATTATCCTGTATATAACACGCTGCAGTCCTGTATTATCCTGTATATAACACACTGCATATCATGTATCATCCTGTATATAACACAATGCAGTCCCTGTATTATTCTGTATATAACACGCTGCAGTAGCTGTATTATTCTGGATATAAAACACTGTAGAAAATGTAGTATCCTGTATATAACACACTACAGGCCCTGTATTATCCTGTATATAACTCACTGCAGTCCTAGTATTATCCTGAATATAACACACTGCAGTCCCTGTATTATCCTCTATATAACATACTGCAGTCCCTTTATTACCCTGTCTATAACACACTGCAGTCCCTGTATTATCATGTATATAACACGCTGTAGTCCCTGTATTATCCTGTATAAAACAGACTGCATTTCCTGTATTATCCTGTATATAAGACACTGCAGTCCTTGTATTATCCTGTATATAACAGACTGCATTCCCTGTATTATCCTGCATATAACTCACTGCAGTCCCTGTATTATTCTGTATACAACACACTGCAGTCCCTGTATTATCCAACATATAATACACTGCAGTCGCTGTATTATCCTGTATATAACACACTGCAGTCCCTGTATTATACTGTATATAACACCTTGCAGTCCCTGTATTAACCTGTAAATAAACGGTGCAAACCCTGTTTTATCCTGTATATAACACGCAGCAGTCCCTGTATTATCCTGTATATAACAGACTGCAGTCCCTGCATTATCCTGCACATAACACACAGCAGTCCCTGTATTATCCTTTATATAAAACATTGCAGTCCTGGTATTATCCTGTATATAACAGACTGCATTCCCTGTATTATTCTGCATATAACTCACTGCAGTCCCTGTACTATCCTGTATATAACAGACTGCAGTCCCTGCATTATCCTGCACATAACACACAGCAGTCCCTCTATTATCCTGTATATAAAACATTGCAGTCCCTGTATTTTCCTGTATATAACACGCTGCAGTACCTTTATTATCCTGTATATAACACGCTGCAGTACCTGTATTATCCTGCATATAACACACTGCAGTCCCAGTATTATCCCAAATATAAAACACCGCAGTCGCTGTATTATCCTGTATATAACACAATGCCGTCCCTGTATTATCCTGTATATAACACGCTGCAGTCACTGTATTATCCTGTATATAACACACTGCATATCCTGTATTATCCTGTATATAACACACTGCAGTCCCTGTATTATACTGTATATAACACACTGCAGTCCCTGTATTATTCTGTATATAACACACTGCAGTCCCTGTATTATCCTGTATATAACATGCTGCAGTCCTGTATTATCCTCTATATAACACACAGCATTCCCTGTATTATCCTGTATATAACACACTGCAGTCGCTGTATTATCCTGTATATAACAAAAGGCAGTCCCTGTATTATACTGTATATAACATGTTGCAGTCCCTGTATTATCCTGCAATAAAATGCAGCAAACCCTGTATTATCCTGCATATGACACGCAGCAGTCCCTGTATTATCCTGTATATAACAGACTGCAGTCCCTGCATTATCCTGTATATAACACACAGCAGTCCCTGTATTATTCTGTATATAAAACACAGCAGAGAGTGTATTATCCTGTATATAACACACTGCAGTCGCTGTATTATCCTGGATATAACACACTGCAGTCCCTTTATTACCCTGTCTATAACACACTGCAGTCACTGTATTATCCTGCATATAACATGCTGTAGTCCCTGTATTATCCTGTATATAACAGACTGCAGTTCCTGTATTATACTGTATATAACACACTGCAGTCCTAGTATTATCCTGTATATAACAGACTGCAGTCCCTGTATTATCCTGTATATCTCACTGCAGTCCCTGTATTATTCTGTATACATCACACTGCAGTCCCTGTATTATCCAATATATAACACGCTGCAGTCCCTGTATTATCCTATATATAACACACTGCAGTCCCTGTATTACCTGTATATTAGGCACTGCAGTCCCTGTATAATACTGTATATAACACTGTGCTGTCCCTCTATTATTCTGTAAATAAAGTTTGCAATCCCTGTATTATCCTGTATAAAACACGCAGCACCCTGTATTATCCTCTATATAACAGACTGAAATCCCTGCATTATCCTGTATATAATACGCAGCAGTCCCTGTATTATCCTGTATATAAAACACTGCAGAGCCTGTATTATCCTGCATATAACACACTGCAGTCCATGTATTATCCTGGATATACCACGCTGCAGTCCCTTTATTATCCTGTAGAAAACACACTGCAGTCCCTGTATTATCCTGTGTATAGCACACTGCAGTCCCTGTATTATCCTGTATATAAATACTGCAGTACCTGTATTATCCTGTATATAACACACTGCAGTCCCAGTATTATCCCGAATATAAAACACCGCAGTCCCAGTATTATCCTGTATATAACACAATGCCGTCCCTGTATTATCCTTTATATATCTCGCTGCAGTCCCTGTATTATCCTGTATATAACACACTGCATATCCTGTATTATCCTGTATATAACACACTGCAGTCCCTGTATTATACTGTATATAACACACTGCAGTCCCTGTATTATTCTGTATATAACACACTGCAGACCCTGTATTATCCTGTATATAACACACTGCAGTCCTGTATTATCCTGTATATAACACACAGCATTCCCTGTATTATCCTGTATATAACACATTGCAGTCGCTGTATTATCCAGTATATAACAAAATGCAGTCCCTGTATTATACTGTATATAACATGTTGCAGTCCCTGTATTATCCGGTAAAATAATGCAGCAAACCCTGCATTATCCTGCATATAACACGCAGCAGTCCCTGTATTATCCTGTATATAACAGACTGCAGTCCCTGCATTATCCTGTATATAACACCCAGCAGTCCCTGTATTATCCTGTATATAAAACAGTGCAGAGAGTGTATTATCCTGTATATAACACACTGCAGTCCCTGTATTATGCTGTATATAACACGCTGCAGTACCTTATTATCCTGTATATAACACACTGCAGTCCCTGTATTATCCTGTATATAACACGCTGCAGTCCTGTATTATCCTGTATATAACACACAGCATTCCCTGTATTATCCTGTATATAACACATTGCAGTCGCTGTATTATCCTGTATATAACACAATGCAGTCCCTGTATTATACTGTATATAACATGTTGCAGTCCCTGTATTATCCTGTAAAATAATGCAGCAAACCCACTGTTATCCTGCATATAACATGGAGCAGTCCCTCTACTATCCTGCATATAACAGACTGCAGTCCCTGCATTATCCTGTATATAACACACAGCAGTCCCTGTATTATCCTGTATATAAAACAGTGCAGAGAGTGTATTATCCTGTATATAACACACTGCAGTCCCTGTATTATCCTGTATATAACACAAAGCAGTCCCTGTATTATCCTGTATATAACACACAGCAGTCCCTGTATTATCCTGTATATAAAACAGTGCAGAGAGTGAATTATCCTGTATATAACACACTGCAGTCCCTGTATTATCCTGTATATCACACACTGCAGTACCTTATTATCCTGTATATAACACACTGCAGTCCCTGTATTATCCTGTATATAACACGCTGCAGTCCCTGTATTATCCTGTATATGACACACTGCAGTCCTTTTATTATCCTGTATATAACAGACTGCAGTCCCTGCTTTATCCTTTATATGACACGCTGCAGTTCCTGTATTATTCTGTATACAAAACACTGCATTCCCTGTATTATTCTGCATATAACTCACTGCAGTCCCTGTACTATCCTGTATATAACAGACTGCAGTCCCTGCATTATCCTGCACATAACACACAGCAGTCCCTCTATTATCCTGTATATAAAACATTGCAGTCCCTGTATTTTCCTGTATATAACACGCTGCAGTACCTTTATTATCCTGTATATAACACGCTGCAGTACCTGTATTATCCTGCATATAACACACTGCAGTCCCAGTATTATCCCAAATATAAAACACCGCAGTCGCTGTATTATCCTGTATATAACACAATGCCGTCCCTGTATTATCCTGTATATAACACGCTGCAGTCACTGTATTATCCTGTATATAACACACTGCATATCCTGTATTATCCTGTATATAACACACTGCAGTCCCTGTATTATACTGTATATAACACACTGCAGTCCCTGTATTATTCTGTATATAACACACTGCAGTCCCTGTATTATCCTGTATATAACATGCTGCAGTCCTGTATTATCCTCTATATAACACACAGCATTCCCTGTATTATCCTGTATATAACACACTGCAGTCGCTGTATTATCCTGTATATAACAAAAGGCAGTCCCTGTATTATACTGTATATAACATGTTGCAGTCCCTGTATTATCCTGCAATAAAATGCAGCAAACCCTGTATTATCCTGCATATGACACGCAGCAGTCCCTGTATTATCCTGTATATAACAGACTGCAGTCCCTGCATTATCCTGTATATAACACACAGCAGTCCCTGTATTATTCTGTATATAAAACACAGCAGAGAGTGTATTATCCTGTATATAACACACTGCAGTCGCTGTATTATCCTGGATATAACACACTGCAGTCCCTTTATTACCCTGTCTATAACACACTGCAGTCACTGTATTATCCTGCATATAACATGCTGTAGTCCCTGTATTATCCTGTATATAACAGACTGCAGTTCCTGTATTATACTGTATATAACACACTGCAGTCCTAGTATTATCCTGTATATAACAGACTGCAGTCCCTGTATTATCCTGTATATCTCACTGCAGTCCCTGTATTATTCTGTATACATCACACTGCAGTCCCTGTATTATCCAATATATAACACGCTGCAGTCCCTGTATTATCCTATATATAACACACTGCAGTCCCTGTATTACCTGTATATTAGGCACTGCAGTCCCTGTATAATACTGTATATAACACTGTGCTGTCCCTCTATTATTCTGTAAATAAAGTTTGCAATCCCTGTATTATCCTGTATAAAACACGCAGCACCCTGTATTATCCTCTATATAACAGACTGAAATCCCTGCATTATCCTGTATATAATACGCAGCAGTCCCTGTATTATCCTGTATATAAAACACTGCAGAGCCTGTATTATCCTGCATATAACACACTGCAGTCCATGTATTATCCTGGATATACCACGCTGCAGTCCCTTTATTATCCTGTAGAAAACACACTGCAGTCCCTGTATTATCCTGTGTATAGCACACTGCAGTCCCTGTATTATCCTGTATATAAATACTGCAGTACCTGTATTATCCTGTATATAACACACTGCAGTCCCAGTATTATCCCGAATATAAAACACCGCAGTCCCAGTATTATCCTGTATATAACACAATGCCGTCCCTGTATTATCCTTTATATATCTCGCTGCAGTCCCTGTATTATCCTGTATATAACACACTGCATATCCTGTATTATCCTGTATATAACACACTGCAGTCCCTGTATTATACTGTATATAACACACTGCAGTCCCTGTATTATTCTGTATATAACACACTGCAGACCCTGTATTATCCTGTATATAACACACTGCAGTCCTGTATTATCCTGTATATAACACACAGCATTCCCTGTATTATCCTGTATATAACACATTGCAGTCGCTGTATTATCCAGTATATAACAAAATGCAGTCCCTGTATTATACTGTATATAACATGTTGCAGTCCCTGTATTATCCGGTAAAATAATGCAGCAAACCCTGCATTATCCTGCATATAACACGCAGCAGTCCCTGTATTATCCTGTATATAACAGACTGCAGTCCCTGCATTATCCTGTATATAACACCCAGCAGTCCCTGTATTATCCTGTATATAAAACAGTGCAGAGAGTGTATTATCCTGTATATAACACACTGCAGTCCCTGTATTATGCTGTATATAACACGCTGCAGTACCTTATTATCCTGTATATAACACACTGCAGTCCCTGTATTATCCTGTATATAACACGCTGCAGTCCTGTATTATCCTGTATATAACACACAGCATTCCCTGTATTATCCTGTATATAACACATTGCAGTCGCTGTATTATCCTGTATATAACACAATGCAGTCCCTGTATTATACTGTATATAACATGTTGCAGTCCCTGTATTATCCTGTAAAATAATGCAGCAAACCCACTGTTATCCTGCATATAACATGGAGCAGTCCCTCTACTATCCTGCATATAACAGACTGCAGTCCCTGCATTATCCTGTATATAACACACAGCAGTCCCTGTATTATCCTGTATATAAAACAGTGCAGAGAGTGTATTATCCTGTATATAACACACTGCAGTCCCTGTATTATCCTGTATATAACACAAAGCAGTCCCTGTATTATCCTGTATATAACACACAGCAGTCCCTGTATTATCCTGTATATAAAACAGTGCAGAGAGTGAATTATCCTGTATATAACACACTGCAGTCCCTGTATTATCCTGTATATCACACACTGCAGTACCTTATTATCCTGTATATAACACACTGCAGTCCCTGTATTATCCTGTATATAACACGCTGCAGTCCCTGTATTATCCTGTATATGACACACTGCAGTCCTTTTATTATCCTGTATATAACAGACTGCAGTCCCTGCTTTATCCTTTATATGACACGCTGCAGTTCCTGTATTATTCTGTATACAAAACACTGCAGTCCCTGTATTATCCAATATATAACACACTGCAGTCCCTGCATTACCCTGTATATAACACACTGCAGTCCATGTATTATCCTGTATATAACACATTGCAGTCCCTGTATTATCCTGTATATAACACACTGCACTCCCTGTATTATCCTGTATATAACATGCTGCAGTCCCTGTATTATCCTGCACATAACACACTGCATATCCTGTATTATCCTATATATAACACTCAGCAGTCCCTGTATTATTCTGTATATAACACACTGCAGTCCCTGTATTATCCTGTATATAACACGCTGCAGTCCTGTATTATCCTGTATATAACACACTGCATATCCTGTATCGTCCTGTATATAACACAATGCAGTCCCTGTATTATTCTGTATATAACACGCTGCAGTACCTGTATTATTCTGGATATAAAACACTGTAGAAAATGTAGTATCCTGTATATAACACACTACAGGCCCTGTATTATCCTGTATATAACTCACTGCAGTCCCTGTATTATCCTGTATATAACACACTGCAGTCCCTGTATTATCCTGTATATAACACACTGCAGTCCCTTTATTACCCTGTCTATAACACACTGCAGTCCCTGTATTATCGTGTATATAACACGCTGTAGTCCCTGTATTATCCTGTATATAACAGACTGCATTTCCTGTATTATCCTGTATATAAGACACTGCAGTCCTGGTATTATCCTGTATATAACAGACTGCATTCCCTGTATTATCCTGCATATAACTCACTGCAGTCCCTGTATTATTCTGTATACAACACACTGCAGTCCCTGTATTATCCAACATATAACACACTGCAGTCGCTGTATTATCCTGTATATAACACACTGCAGTCCCTGTATTATACTATATATAACACCTTGCAGCCCCTGTATTATCCTGTAAATAAACGCTGCAAACCCTGTTGTATCCTGTATATAACACGCAGCAGTCCCTGTATTATCCTGTATATAACAGACTGCAGTCCCTGCATTATCCTGCACAAAACACACAGCAGTCCCTGTATTATCTTGTATATAAAACATTGCAGTCCCTGTATTATCCTGTATATAACACGCTGCATTCCCTGTCGTATCCTGCACATAACACACTGCATATCCTGTATTATCCTGTATATAACACTCTGCAGTCCCTGTATTATTCTGTATATAACACAGTGCAGTCCCTGTATTATTCTGTATATCACACACTGCAGTCCCTGTATTATCCTGTATATAACACGCTGCAGTCCTGTATTATCCTGTATATAACACACTGCATATCCTGTATCATCCTATATATAACACAATGCAGTCCCTGTATTATCCTGTATATAACACACAGCAGTCCCTGTATTATCCTGAATATAAAAAAGTGCAGAGAGTGTATTATCCTGTATATAACACACTGCAGTCCCTGTATTATCCTGTATATCACACGCTGCAGTACCTTATTATCCTGTATAGAACACACTGCAGTCCCTGTATTATCCTGTATATAACACGCTGCAGTCCCTGTATTATCCTGTATATGACACACTGCAGTCCTTTTATTATCCTGTATATAACAGACTGCAGTCCCTGCTTTATCCTTTATATAACACGCTGCAGTTCCTGTATTATTCTGTATACAAAACACTGCAGTCCCTGTATTATCCAATATATAACACACTGCAGTCCCTGCATTATCCTGTATATAACACACTGCAGTCCCTGTATTATCCTGTATATAACACATTGCAGTCCCTGTATTATCCTGTAAATAAACGCTGCAAACCCTGTTTTATCCTGTATATAACACGCTGCAGTCCCTGTATTATCCTGTATATAACAGACTGCAGTCCCTGCATTATCCTGCACAAAACACACAGCAGTCCCTGTATTATCCTGTATATAAAACATTGCAGTCCCTGTATTATCCTGTATATAAAACGCTGCAGTCCCTGTATTATCCTGCACATAACACACTGCATATCCTGTATTATCCTGTATATAACACTCTGCAGTCCCTGTATTATTCTGTATATAACACAGTGCAGTCCCTGTATTATTCTGTATATAACAAACTGCAGTCCCTGTATTATCCTGTATATAACACGCTGCCGTCCTGTATTATCCTGTATATAACACACTGCATATCCTGTATCGTCCTGTATATAACACCATGCAATCCCTGTATTATTCTGTATATAACACGCTGCAGTACTGTATTATTCCGGATATAAAACACTGTAGAAAATGTAGTATCCTGTATATAACACACTACCGTCCCTGTATTATCCTGCATATAACTCACTGCAGTCCCTGTATTATCCTGTATATAACACACTGCAGTCCCTGTATTATCCTGTATATAACACACTGCAGTCCCTTTATTACCCTGTCTATAACACACTGCAGTCCCTGTATTATCGTGTATATAACACGCTGTAGTCCCTGTATTATCCTGTATATAACAGACTGCATTTCCTGTATTATCCTGTATATAAGACACTGCAGTCCTGGTATTATCCTCTATATAACAGACTGCATTCCCTGTATTATCCTGCATATAACTCACTGCAGTCCCTGTATTATTCTGTATACAACACACTGCAGTCCCTGTATTATACTGTATATAACACCTTGCAGTCCCTGTATTATCCTGCAAATAAACGCTGCAAACCCTGTTTAATCCTGTGTATAACACGCAGCAGTCCCTGTATTATCCTGTATATAACAGACTGCAGTCCCTGCATTATCCTGCACAAAACACACAGCAGTCCCTGTATGATCCTGTATATAACACACTGCCCTCCCTGTATTATCCTGTATATAACACGCTGCAGTCCCTGTATTATCCTGCACATAACACACTGCATATCCTGTATTATCCTGTATATAACACTCTGCAGTCCCTGTATTATTCTGTATATAACACAGTGCAGTCCCTGTATTATTCTGTATATAACACACTGCAGTCCCTGTATTATCCTGTATATAACACGCTGCAGTCCTGCATTATCCTGTATATAACACACTGCATATCCTGTATCGTCCTGTATATAACACAATGCAGTCCCTGTATTATTCTGTATATAACACGCTGCAGTACCTGTATTATTCTGGATATAAAACACTGTAGAAAATGTATTATCCTGTATATAACACACTACAGGCCCTGCATTATCCTGTATATAACTCACTGCAGTCCCTGTATTATCCTGTATATAACACACTGCAGTCCCTGTATTATCCTGTATATAACACACTGCAGTCCCTTTATTACCCTGTCTATAACACACTGCAGTCCCTGTATTATCGTGTATATAACACGCTGTAGTCCCTGTATTATCCTGTATATAACAGACTGCATTTCCTCTATTATCCTGTATATAAGACACTGCAGTCCTGGTATTATCCTGTATATAACAGACTGCATTACCTGTATTATCCTGCATATAACTCACTGCAGTCCCTGTATTATTCTGTATACAACACACTGCAGTCCCTGTATTATCCTGTATATAACACACTGCAGTCCCTGTATAATCCTGCACATAACACACTGCATATCCTGTATTATCCTGTATATAACATGCTGCAGTCCTGTATTATCCTGTATATAACACACTGCAATCCCTTTATTACCCTATCTATAACACGGTGCAGTCCTGTATTATCCTGTATATAACACACTGTTGTCCCTGTATTATCCTGTATATAACAGACTGCATTTCCTGTATTATCCTGTATATAACACACTGCAGTCCTGGTATTATCCTGTATATAACAGACTGCATTCTCTGTATTATCCTGTATATAACTCACTGCAGTCCCTGTATTATTCTGTATACAACACACTGCAGTCCCTGTATTATCCAACATATAACACACTGCAGTCGCTGTATTATCCTGTATATAACACACTGCAGTTGCTGTATTATACTGTATATAACACATTGCAGTCCCTGTATTATCCTGTAAATAAACGCTGCAAACCCTGTTTTATCCTGTATATAACACGCAGCAGTCCCTGTATTATCCTGTATATAACAGACTGCAGTCCCTGCATTATCCTGCACATAACACACAGCAGTCCCTGTATTATCCTGTATATAAAACATTGCAGTCCCTGTATTATCCTGTATATAACACAATGCAGTCCCTATATTATCCTGTATATAACAAACTGCAGTTCCTGTATTATCCTGTATATAACACGCTGCAGTCCCTTTATTATCCTGTATATAACAGACTGCATATCCTGTATTATCCTGAATATAACACACTGCAGTCCCGCTATTATACTGTATATAACACACTGCAGTCCCTGTATTATTCTGTATATATAACTCTGCAGTCCCTGTAATATCCCGTATATAACACACTGCAGTCCTTGTATTATCCTGTATATAAAACAATGCAGTCCCTGTATTATCCTGTATATAACTCACTGCAGTCCCTGTATTATCCTGTATATTACACACTGCAGTCCCTGTATTATCCTGGATATAACACACTGCAGTCCCTTTATTACCCTGTCTATAACACACTGCAGTCCCTGTATTATTCTGTATACAACACACTGCAGTCGCTGTATTATCCTGTATATAACACACTGCAGTCCCTGTATTATACTGTAAATAAACGCTGCAAACCCTGTTTTATACTTTATATAACACGCAGCAGTCCCTGTATTATCCTGTATATAAAACACTGCAGAGACTGTATTATCCTGTATATAACACACTGCAGTCCCTGTATTATCCTGTATATAACACACTGCAGTACCTGTATTATCCTGTATATAACACGCTGCAGTACCTTTATTATCCTGTATATCACACACTGCAGTCCCTGTATTATCCTGTATATAACACGCTGCAGTCCCTGTGTTATCCTCTATATAACACACTGCACTTCATGTATTATCCTGTATATAACACACTGCAGTCCTGGTATTATCCTGTATATAACACACTGCAGTCCCTGTAATATCCCATATATAACACACTGCAGTCCTTGTATTATCCTGTATATAAAACAATGCACTCCCTGTATTATCCTTTATATAACAGACTGCAGTCCCTGCATTATTCTGTATATAACACGCTGCAGTCCCTGTATTATTCTGTATACAAAACACTGCAGTCCCAGTATTATCCAATAATTAACACACTGCAGTCCATGTATTATCCTGTATATAACACACTGCAGTCCCTGTATTATCCTGTATATAACACACTGCATATCCTGTATTATCCTGTATATAACACACTGCAGTCCCGCTATTATACTGTATATAACACACTGCAGTCCCTGTATTATCCAACATATAACACACTGCAGTCGCTGTATTATCCTGTATATAACACACTGCAGTCCCTGTATTAAACTGCATATAACACGTTGCAGTCCCTGTATTATCCTGTAAATAAACGCTTCAAACCCTGTTTTATCCTGTATATAACACGCAGCAGACCCTGTATTATCCTGTATATAACAGACTGCAGTCCCTGCATTATCCTGCACATAACACACCGCAGTCCCTGTATTATCCTGTATATAAAACATTGCAGTCCCTGTATTATCCTGTATATAACACGCTGCAGTACCTTTATTATCCTGTATATAACACGCTGCAGTACCTTTATTATCCTGTATATAACTCACTGCAGTCCCTGTATTATCCTGTATATAACACACTGCAGTCCCAGTATTATCCTGTATATAACACACTGCATTCCCTTTATTACCCTGTCTATAACACACTGCAGTCCCTGTATTATCGTGTATATAACACGCTGTAGTCCCTGTGCTATCGTGTATATAAGAGACTGCATTTCCCGTATTATCCAGTACATAACACACTGCAGACCTGGTATTATCCTGTAAATAACAGACTGCATTCCCTGTATTATCCTGTATATAACTCACTGCAGTCCCTGTATTATTCTGTATACAACACACTGCATATCCTGTATTATCCTGTATATAACACTCTGCAGTCCCTGTATTAATCTGTATATAACACACTGCAGTCCCTGTATTATCCTGTATATAACACGCTGCAGTCCTGCATTATCCTGTATATAACACACTGCAGTCCCTTTATTACCCTGTCTATAACACACTGCAGTCCCTGTATTATCGTGTACGTAACACGCTCTTGTCCCTGTATTATCCTGTATGTAACAGACTGCATTTCCTGTATTATCCTGTATATAACACACTGCAGTCCTGGTATTATCCTGTATATAACAGACTGCATTTCCTGTATTATCCTGTATATAACACAATGCAGTCCCTGTATTATCCTGTATATAACACGCTGCAGTACCTTTATTATACTGTATATAACACGCTGCAGTACCTTTATTATCCTGTATATAACTCACTGCAGTCCCTGTATTATCCTGTATATAACAGACTGCAGTCCCTGCTTTATCCTATATATAACACGCTGCAGTCACTGTATTATTCTGTATACAAAACTCTGCAGTCCCTGTATTATCCAATATATAACACACTGCAGTCCCTGTATAATCCTAAATATAACACACTGCAGTCCCTGTATTATCCTGTATATAACACACTGCACTCCCTGTATTATCCTGTATATAACACACTGCAGTCCCTGTATAATCCTGCACATAACACACTGCATATCCTGTATTATCCTGTATATAACATGCTGCAGTCCTGTATTATCCTGTATATAACACACTGCAGTCCCTTTATTACCCTGTCTATAACACGGTGCAGTCCTGTATTATCCTGTATATAACACACTGTTGTCCCTGTATTATCCTGTATATAACAGACTGCATTTCCTGTATTATCCTGTATATAACACACTGCAGTCCTGGTATTTTCCTGTATATAACAGACTGCATTCTCTGTATTATCCTGTATATAACTCACTGCAGTCCCTGTATTATTCTGTATACAACACACTGCAGTCCCTGTATTATCCAACATATAACACACTGCAGTCGCTGTATTATCCTGTATATAACACACTGCAGTCCCTGTATTATACTGTATATAACACATTGCAGTCCCTGTATTATCCTGTAAATAAACGCTGCAAACCCTGTTTTATCCTGTATATAACACGCAGCAGTCCCTGTATTATCCTATATATAACAGACTGCAGTCCCTGCATTAGCCTGCACATAACACACAGCAGTCCCTGTATTATCCTGTATATAAAACATTGCAGTCCCTGTATTATCCTGTATATAACACGCTGCAGTACCTTTATTATCCTGTATATAACACGCTGCAGTACCTTTATTATCCTGTATATAACTCACTGCAGTCCCTTTATCATCCTGTACATAACACACTGCAGTCCCATTATTATCCTGTATATAACACACTGCAGTCCCTTTATTACCCTGTCTATAACACACTGCTGTCCCTGTATTATCGTGTATATAACACGCTGTAGTCCCTGTGCTATCCTGTATATAAGAGACTGCATTTCCCGTATTATCCTGTACATAACACACTGCAGACCTGGTATTATCCTGTATATAACAGACTGCATTCCCTGTATTATCCTGTATATAACTCACTGCAGTCCCTGTATTATTCTGTATACAACACACTGCAGTCCCTGTATTATCCAACATATAACACACTGCAGTCGCTGTATTATCCTGTATATAACACACTGCAGTCCCTGTATTATACTGTATATAACACCTTGCAGTCCCTGTATTATCCTGTAAATAAACGCTGCAAACCCTGTTTTATCCTGTATATAACACGCAGCAGTCCCTGTATCATCCTGTATATAAATAATTGCAGTCCCTGTATTATCCTGTATATAACACGCTGCAGTACCTTTATTATCCTGTATATAACATGCTGCAGTACCTTTATTATCCTGTATATAACACACTGCAGTCCCTGTATTATCCTGTATATAATACGCTGCAGTCCCTGTGTTATCCTCTATATAACACACTGCAGTACCTTTATTATCCTGTATATAACACGCTGCAGTACCTTTATTATCTTGTATATAACACACTGATGTCCCTGTATTATCCTGTATATAACACGCTGCAGTCCCTGTGTTATCCTCTATATAACACACTGCAGTCCTGGTATTATCCTGTATATAACACACTGCAGTCCCTGTAATATCCCGTATATAACACACTGCAGTCTTTGTATTATCCTGTATATAAAACAATGCAGTCCCTGTATTATCCTGTATATAACAGACTGCAGTCCCTGCATTATTCTGTATATAACACGCTGCAGTCCCAGTATTATTCTGTATACAAAACACTGCAGTCCCTGTATTATCCAATAATTAACACACTGAAGTCCATGTTTTATCCTGTATATGACACACTGCAGTCCCTGTACAATCCTGTATATAACACACTGCAGTCCCTGTATTATCCTGTATATAACACAATGCAGTCCCTGTATTATCCTGTATAAAACAAACTGCAGTTCCTGTATTATCCTGTATATAACACGCTGCAGTCCCTTTATTATCCTGTATGTAACAGACTGCATATCCTGTATTATCCTGAATATAACACACTGCAGTCCCGATATTATACTGTATATAACACACTGCAGTCCCTGTATTATTCTGTATATATAACTCTGCAGTCCCTGTAATATCCCGTATATAACACACTGCAGTCCTTGTATTATCCTGTATATAAAACAATGCAGTCCCTGTATTATCCTGTATATAACTCACTGCAGTCCCTGTATTATCCTGTATATAACACACTGCAGTCCCTGTATTATCTTGGATATAACACACTGCAGTCCCTTTATTACCCTGTCTCTAACACACTGCAGTCCCTGTATTATTCTGTATACAACACACTGCAGTCGCTGTATTATCCTGTATATAACACACTGCAGTCCCTGTATTATACTGTAAATAAACGCTGCAAACCCTGTTTTATACTTTATATAACACGCAGCATTCCCTGTATTATCCTGTATATAAAACACTGCCGAGACTGTATTATCCTGTATATAACACACTGCAGTCCCTGTATTATCCTGTATATAACACACTGCAGTCCCTGTATTATCCTGTATATAACACGCTGCAGTACCTTTATTATCCTGTATATCACACACTGCAGTCCCTGTATTATCCTGTATATAGCACGCTGCAGTCCCTGTGTTATCCTCTATATAACACACTGCAGTTCGTGTATTATCCTGTATATAACACACTGCAGTCCTGGTATTATCCTGTATATAACACACTGCAGTCCCTGTAATATCCCGTATATAACACACTGCAGTCCTTGTATTATCCTGTATATAAAACAATGCACTCCCTGTATTATCCTTTATATAAAAGACTGCAGTCCCTGCATTATTCTGTATATAACACGCTGCAGTCCCTGTATTATTCTGTATACAAAACACTGCAGTCCCAGTATTATCCAATAATTAACACACTGCAGTCCATGTATTATCCTGTATATAACACACTGCAGTCCCTGTATTATCCTGTATATAACACACTGCATATCCTGTATTATCCTGTATATAACACACTGCAGTCCCGCTAATATACTGTATATAACACACTGCAGTCCCTGTATTATCCAACATATAACACACTGCAGTCGCTGTATTATCCTGTATATAACACACTGCAGTCCCTGTATTATACTGCATATAACACGTTGCAGTCCCTGTATTATCCTGTAAATAAACGCTTCAAACCCTGTTTTATCCTGTATATAACACGCAGCAGACCCTGTATTATCCTGTATATAACAGACTGCAGTCCCTGCATTATCCTGCACATAACACACAGCAGTCCCTGTATCATCCTGTATATAAATAATTGCACTCCCTGTATTATCCTGTATATAACACGCTGCAGTACCTTTATTATCCTGTATATAACACGCTGCAGTACCTTTATTATCCTGTATATAACACACTGCAGTCCCTGTATTGTCCTGTATATAACACGCTGCAGTCCCTGTGTTATCCTCTATATAACACACTGCAGTACCTTTATTATCCTGTATATAACACGCTGCAGTACCTTTATTATCTTGTATATAACACACTGCAGTCCCTGTATTATCCTGTATTTAACACGCTGCAGTCCCTGTGTTATCCTCTATATAACACACTGCAGTCCTGGTATTATCCTGTATATAACACACTGCAGTCCCTGTAATATCCCGTATATAACACACTGCAGTCTTTGTATTATCCTGTATATAAAACAATGCAGTCCCTGTATTATCCTGTATATAACAGACTGCAGTCCCTGCATTATTCTGTATATAACACGCTGCAGTCCCAGTATTATTCTGTATACAAAACACTGCAGTCCCTGTATTATCCAATAATTAACACACTGAAGTCCATGTTTTATCCTGTATATGACACACTGCAGTCCCTGTATAATCCTGTATATAACACACTGCAGTCCCTGTATTATCCTATATATAACACAATGCAGTCCCTGTATTATCCTGTATATAACAAACTGCAGTTCCTGTATTATCCTGTATATAACACGCTGCAGTCCCTTTATTATCCTGTATATAATAGACTGCATATCCTGTATTATCCTGAATATAACACACTGCAGTCCCGCTATTATACTGTATATAACACACTGCAGTCCCTGTATTATTCTGTATATATAACTCTGCAGTCCCTGTAATATCCCGTATATAACACAATGCAGTCCTTGTATTATCCTGTATATAAAACAATGCAGTCCCTGTATTATCCTGTATATAAATCACTGCAGTCCCTGTATTATCCTGTATATAACACACTGCAGTCCCTGTATTATCCTGGATATAACACACTGCAGTCCCTTTATTACCCTGTCTATAACACACTGCAGTCCCTGTATTATTCTGTATACAACACAGTGCAGTCGCTGTATTATCCTGTATATAACACACTGCAGTCCCTGTATTATACTGTAAATAAACGCTGCAAACCCTGTTTTATACTTTATATAACACGCAGCAGTCCCTGTATTATCCTGTATATAAAACACTGCCGAGTCTGTATTATCCTGTATATGACACACTGCAGTCCCTGTATTATCCTGTATATAACACACTGCAGTCCCTGTATTATCCTGTATATAACACGCTGCAGTACCTTTATTATCCTGTATATCACACACTGCAGTCCCTGTATTATCCTGTATATAGCACGCTGCAGTCCCTGTGTTATCCTCTATATAACACACTGCAGTTCGTGTATTATCCTGTATATAACACACTGCAGTCCTGGTATTATCCTGTATATAACACACTGCAGTCCCTGTAATATCCCGTATATAACACACTGCAGTCCTTGTATTATCCTGTATATAAAACAATGCACTCCCTGTATTATCCTTTATATAAAAGACTGCAGTCCCTGCATTATTCTGTATATAACACGCTGCAGTCCCTGTATTATTCTGTATACAAAACACTGCAGTCCCAGTATTATCCAATAATTAACACACTGCAGTCCATGTATTATCCTGCATATAACACACTGCAGTCCCTGTATTATCCTGTATATAACACACTGCATATCCTGTATTATCCTGTATATAACACACTGCAGTCCCGCTAATATACTGTATATAACACACTGCAGTCCCTGTATTATCCAACATATAACACACTGCAGTCGCTGTATTATCCTGTATATAACACACTGCAGTCCCTGTATTATACTGCATATAACACGTTGCAGTACCTGTATTATCCTGTAAATAAACGCTTCAAACCCTGTTTTATCCTGTATATAACACGCAGCAGACCCTGTATTATCCTGTATATAACAGACTGCAGTCCCTGCATTATCCTGCACATAACACACAGCAGTCCCTGTATCATCCTGTATATAAATAATTGCAGTCCCTGTATTATCCTGTATATAACACGCTGCAGTACCTTTATTATCCTGTATATAACACGCTGCAGTACCTTTATTATCCTGTATATAACACACTGCAGTCCCTGTATTATCCTGTATATAACACGCTGCAGTCCCTGTGTTATCCTCTATATAACACACTGCAGTACCTTTATTATCCTGTATATAACACGCTGCAGTACCTTTATTATCTTGTATATAACACACTGGAGTCCCTGTATTATCCTGTATATAACACGCTGCAGTCCCTGTGTTATCCTCTATATAACACACTGCAGTCCTGGTATTATCCTGTATATAACACACTGCAGTCCCTGTAATATCCCGTATATAACACACTGCAGTCTTTGTATTATCCTGTATATAAAACAATGCAGTCCCTGTATTATCCTGTATATAACAGACTGCAGTCCCTGCATTATTCTGTATATAACACGCTGCAGTCCCAGTATTATTCTGTATACAAAACACTGCAGTCCCTGTATTATCCAATAATTAACACACTGAAGTCCATGTTTTATCCTGTATATGACACACTGCAGTCCCTGTATAATCCTGTATATAACACACTGCAGTCCCTGTATTATCCTGCATATAACACAATGCAGTCCCTGTATTATCCTGTATATAACAAACTGCAGTTCCTGTATTATCCTGTATATAACACGCTGCAGTCCCTTTATTATCCTGTATATAATAGACTGCATATCCTGTATTATCCTGAATATAACACACTGCAGTCCCGCTATTATACTGTATATAACACACTGCAGTCCCTGTATTATTCTGTATATATAACTCTGCAGTCCCTGTAATATCCCGTATATAACACCATGCAGTCCTTGTATTATCCTGTATATAAAACAATGCAGTCCCTGTATTATCCTGTATATAACTCACTGCAGTCCCTGTATTATCCTGTATATAACACACTGCAGTCCCTGTATTATCCTGGATATAACACACTGCAGTCCCTTTATTACCCTGTCTATAACACACTGCAGTCCCTGTATTATTCTGTATACAACACAGTGCAGTCGCTGTATTATCCTGTATATAACACACTGCAGTCCCTGTATTATACTGTAAATAAACGCTGCAAACCCTGTTTTATACTTTATATAACACGCAGCAGTCCCTGTATTATCCTGTATATAAAACACTGCAGAGACTGTATTATCCTGTATATAACACACTGCAGTCCCTGTATTATCCTGTATATAACACACTGCAGTACCTGTATTATCCTGTATATAACACGCTGCAGTACCTTTATTATCCTGTATATCACACACTGCAGTCCCTGTATTATCCTGTATATAACACGCTGCAGTCCCTGTGTTATCCTCTATATAACACACTGCAGTTCATGTATTATCCTGTATATAACACACTGCATTCCTTGTATTATCCTGTATATAACACACTGCAGTCCCTGTAATATCCCGTATATAACACACTGCAGTCCTTGTATTATCCTGTATATAAAACAATGCACTCCCTGTATTATCCTTTATATAACAGACTGCAGTCCCTGCATTATTCTGTATATAACACGCTGCAGTCCCTGTATTATTCTGTATACAAAACACTGCAGTCCCAGTATTATCCAATAATTAACACACTGCAGTCCATGTATTATCCTGTATATAACACACTGCAGTCCCTGTATTATCCTGTATATAACACACTGCATATCCTGTATTATCCTGTATATAACACACTGCAGTCCCGCTATTAAACTGTATATAACACACTGCAGTCCCTGTATTATCCAACATATAACACACTGCAGTCGCTGTATTATCCTGTATATAACACACTGCAGTCCCTGTATTAAACTGCATATAACACGTTGCAGTCCCTGTATTATCCTGTAAATAAACGCTTCAAACCCTGTTTTATCCTGTATATAACACGCAGCAGACCCTGTATTATCCTGTATATAACAGACTGCAGTCCCTGCATTATCCTGCACATAACACACAGCAGTCCCTGTATTATCCTGTATATAAAACAATTCAGTCCCTGTATTATCCTGTATATAACACGCTGCAGTACCTTTATTATCCTGTATATAACACGCTGCAGTACCTTTATTATCCTGTATATAACTCACTGCAGTCCCTGTATTATCCTGTATATAACACACTGCAGTCCCAGTATTATCCTGTATATAACACACTGCATTCCCTTTATTACCCTGTCTATAACACACTGCAGTCCCTGTATTATCGTGTATATAACACGCTGTAGTCCCTGTGCTATCGTGTATATTAGAGACTGCATTTCCCGTATTATCCTGTACATAACACACTGCAGACCTGGTATTATCCTGTAAATAACAGACTGCATTCCCTGTATTATCCTGTATATAACTCACTGCAGTCCCTGTATTATTCTGTATACAACACACTGCATATCCTGTATTATCCTGTATATAACACTCTGCAGTCCCTGTATTAATCTGTATATAACACACTGCAGTCCCTGTATTATCCTGTATATAAGACGCTGAAGTCCTGCATTATCCTGTATATAACACACTGCAGTCCCTTTATTACCCTGTCTATAACACACTGCAGTCCCTGTATTATCGTGTACGTAACACGCTCTTGTCCCTGTATTATCCTGTATGTAACAGACTGCATTTCCTGTATTATCCTGTATATAACACACTGCAGTCCTGGTATTATCCTGTATATAACAGACTGCATTTCCTGTATTATCCTGTATATAACACAATGCAGTCCCTGTATTATCCTGTATATAACACGCGGCAGTACCTTTATTATCCTGTATATAACACGCTGCAGTACCTTTATTATCCTGTATATAACTCACTGCAGTCCCTGTATTATCCTGTATATAACACTCTGCAGTCCCAGTATTATCCTGTATATAACACACTGCCGTCCCTTTATTACCCTGTCTATAACACACTGCTGTCCCTGTATTATCGTGTATATAACACGCTGTAGTCCCTGTGCTATCCTGTATATAAGAGACTGCATTTCCCGTATTATCCTGTACATAACACACTGCAGAACTGGTATTATCCTGTATATAACAGACTGCATTCCCTTTATTATCCTGTATATAACTCACTGCAGTCCCTGTATTATTCTGTATACAACACACTGCAGTCCCTGTATTATCCAACATATAACACACTGCAGTCGTTGTATTATCCTGTATATAACACACTGCAGTCCCTGTATTATACTGTATATAACACGTTGCAGTCCCTGTGTTATCCTGTAAATAAATGCTGCAAACCCTGTTTTATCCTGTATATAACACGCAGCATTCCCTATATTATCCTGTATATAACAGACTGCAGTCCCTGCATTATCCTGCACATAACACACAGCAGTCCCTGCATCATCCTGTATATAAATCATTGCAGTCCCTGTATTATCCTGTATATAACACACTGCAGTACCTTTATTATCCTGTATATAACACGCTGCAGTACCTTTATTATCCTGTATATAACACACTGCAGTCCCTGTATTATCCTGTATATAACACGCTGCAGTCCCTGTATTATCCTGTATATAACAGACTGCAGTCCCTGCATTATCCTGCACGTAACACACAGCAGTCCCTGTATTATCCTGTATATAAAACATTGCAGTCCCTCTTTTATCCTATATATAACACGCTGCAGTACCTTTATTATCCTGTATATAACACGCTGCAGTACCTGTATTATCCTGTATATAACACACTGCAGTCCCAGTATTATCCCGAATATAAAACACCGCAGTCCCTGTATTATCCTGTATATAACACAATGCCGTCCCTGTATTATCCTGTATATAACACGCTGCTGTCACTGTATTATCCTGTATATAACACACTGCATATCCTGTATTATCCTGTATATAACACACTGCAGTCCCTGTATTATACTGTATATAAGACACTGCAATCCCTGTATTATTCTGTATATAACACACTGCAGTCCCTTTATTACCCTGTCTATAACACACTGCAGTCCCTGTATTATCGTGTATATAACACGCTGTAGTCCCTGTATTATCCTGTATATAACAGGCTGCATTTCCTGTACTATCCTGTATATAAGACACTGCAGTCCTTGTATTATCCTGTATATAACATGTTGCAGTCCCTGTATTATCCTGTAAAATAATGCAGCAAACCGTGTATTATCCTGCATATAACACGCAGCAGTCCCTGAATTATCCTGTATATAACAGACTGCAGTCCCTGCATTATCCTGTATATAACACACAGCAGTCCCTGTATTATCCTGTATATAAAACAGTGCAGAGAGTGTATTATCCTGTATATAACACACTGCAGTCCCTGTATTATCCTGTATATAACACGCTGCAGTACCTTATTATCCTGTATATAACACACTGCAGTCCCTGTATTATCCTGTTTATAACACGCTGCAGTCCCTGTATTATCCTGTATATAACACAATGCAGTCCCTGTATTATCCTGTATATAACAAACTGCAGTTCCTGTATTATCCTGTATATAACACGCTGCAGTCCCTTTATTATCCTGTATATAATAGACTGCATATCCTGTATTATCCTGAATATAACACACTGCAGTCCCGCTATTATACTGTATATAACACACTGCAGTCCCTGTATTATTCTGTATATATAACTCTGCAGTCCCTGTAATATCCCGTATATAACACAATGCAGTCCTTGTATTATCCTGTATATAAAACAATGCAGTCCCTGTATTATCCTGTATATAACTCACTGCAGTCCCTGTATTATCCTGTATATAACACACTGCAGTCCCTGTATTATCCTGGATATAACACACTGCAGTCCCTTTATTACCCTGTCTATAACACACTGCAGTCCCTGTATTATTCTGTATACAACACAGTGCAGTCGCTGTATTATCCTGTATATAACACACTGCAGTCCCTGTATTATACTGTAAATAAACGCTGCAAACCCTGTTTTATACTTTATATAACACGCAGCAGTCCCTGTATTATCCTGTATATAAAACACTGCCGAGTCTGTATTATCCTGTATATAACACACTGCAGTCCCTGTATTATCCTGTATATAACACACTGCAGTCCCTGTATTATCCTGTATATAACACGCTGCAGTACCTTTATTATCCTGTATATCACACACTGCAGTCCCTGTATTATCCTGTATATAGCACGCTGCAGTCCCTGTGTTATCCTCTATATAACACACTGCAGTTCGTGTATTATCCTGTATATAACACACTGCAGTCCTGGTATTATCCTGTATATAACACACTGCAGTCCCTGTAATATCCCGTATATAACACACTGCAGTCCTTGTATTATCCTGTATATAAAACAATGCACTCCCTGTATTATCCTTTATATAAAAGACTGCATTCCCTGCATTATTCTGTATATAACACGCTGCAGTCCCTGTATTATTCTGTATACAAAACACTGCAGTCCCAGTATTATCCAATAATTAACACACTGCAGTCCATGTATTATCCTGCATATAACACACTGCAGTCCCTGTATTATCCTGTATATAACACACTGCATATCCTGTATTATCCTGTATATAACACACTGCAGTCCCGCTAATATACTGTATATAACACACTGCAGTCCCTGTATTATCCAACATATAACACACTGCAGTCGCTGTATTATCCTGTATATAACACACTGCAGTCCCTGTATTATACTGCATATAACACGTTGCAGTACCTGTATTATCCTGTAAATAAACGCTTCAAACCCTGTTTTATCCTGTATATAACACGCAGCAGACCCTGTATTATCCTGTATATAACAGACTGCAGTCCCTGCATTATCCTGCACATAACACACAGCAGTCCCTGTATCATCCTGTATATAAATAATTGCAGTCCCTGTATTATCCTGTATATAACACGCTGCAGTACCTTTATTATCCTGTATATAACACGCTGCAGTACCTTTATTATCCTGTATATAACACACTGCAGTCCCTGTATTATCCTGTATATAACACGCTGCAGTCCCTGTGTTATCCTCTATATAACACACTGCAGTACCTTTATTATCCTGTATATAACACGCTGCAGTACCTTTATTATCTTGTATATAACACACTGCAGTCCCTGTATTATCCTGTATATAACACGCTGCAGTCCCTGTGTTATCCTCTATATAACACACTGCAGTCCTGGTATTATCCTGTATATAACACACTGCAGTCCCTGTAATATCCCGTATATAACACACTGCAGTCTTTGTATTATCCTGTATATAAAACAATGCAGTCCCTGTATTATCCTGTATATAACAGACTGCAGTCCCTGCATTATTCTGTATATAACACGCTGCAGTCCCAGTATTATTCTGTATACAAAACACTGCAGTCCCTGTATTATCCAATAATTAACACACTGAAGTCCATGTTTTATCCTGTATATGACACACTGCAGTCCCTGTATAATCCTGTATATAACACACTGCAGTCCCTGTATTATCCTGCATATAACACAATGCAGTCCCTGTATTATCCTGTATATAACAAACTGCAGTTCCTGTATTATCCTGTATATAACACGCTGCAGTCCCTTTATTATCCTGTATATAATAGACTGCATATCCTGTATTATCCTGAATATAACACACTGCAGTCCCGCTATTATACTGTATATAACACACTGCAGTCCCTGTATTATTCTGTATATATAACTCTGCAGTCCCTGTAATATCCCGTATATAACACCATGCAGTCCTTGTATTATCCTGTATATAAAACAATGCAGTCCCTGTATTATCCTGTATATAACTCACTGCAGTCCCTGTATTATCCTGTATATAACACACTGCAGTCCCTGTATTATCCTGGATATAACACACTGCAGTCCCTTTATTACCCTGTCTATAACACACTGCAGTCCCTGTATTATTCTGTATACAACACAGTGCAGTCGCTGTATTATCCTGTATATAACACACTGCAGTCCCTGTATTATACTGTAAATAAACGCTGCAAACCCTGTTTTATACTTTATATAACACGCAGCAGTCCCTGTATTATCCTGTATATAAAACACTGCAGAGACTGTATTATCCTGTATATAACACACTGCAGTCCCTGTATTATCCTGTATATAACACACTGCAGTACCTGTATTATCCTGTATATAACACGCTGCAGTACCTTTATTATCCTGTATATCACACACTGCAGTCCCTGTATTATCCTGTATATAACACGCTGCAGTCCCTGTGTTATCCTCTATATAACACACTGCAGTTCATGTATTATCCTGTATATAACACACTGCATTCCTTGTAATATCCTGTATATAACACACTGCAGTCCCTGTAATATCCCGTATATAACACACTGCAGTCCTTGTATTATCCTGTATATAAAACAATGCACTCCCTGTATTATCCTTTATATAACAGACTGCAGTCCCTGCATTATTCTGTATATAACACGCTGCAGTCCCTGTATTATTCTGTATACAAAACACTGCAGTCCCAGTATTATCCAATAATTAACACACTGCAGTCCATGTATTATCCTGTATATAACACACTGCAGTCCCTGTATTATCCTGTATATAACACACTGCATATCCTGTATTATCCTGTATATAACACACTGCAGTCCCGCTATTAAACTGTATATAACACACTGCAGTCCCTGTATTATCCAACATATAACACACTGCAGTCGCTGTATTATCCTGTATATAACACACTGCAGTCCCTGTATTAAACTGCATATAACACGTTGCAGTCCCTGTATTATCCTGTAAATAAACGCTTCAAACCCTGTTTTATCCTGTATATAACACGCAGCAGACCCTGTATTATCCTGTATATAACAGACTGCAGTCCCTGCATTATCCTGCACATAACACACAGCAGTCCCTGTATTATCCTGTATATAAAACAATTCAGTCCCTGTATTATCCTGTATATAACACGCTGCAGTACCTTTATTATCCTGTATATAACACGCTGCAGTACCTTTATTATCCTGTATATAACTCACTGCAGTCCCTGTATTATCCTGTATATAACACACTGCAGTCCCAGTATTATCCTGTATATAACACACTGCATTCCCTTTATTACCCTGTCTATAACACACTGCAGTCCCTGTATTATCGTGTATATAACACGCTGTAGTCCCTGTGCTATCGTGTATATTAGAGACTGCATTTCCCGTATTATCCTGTACATAACACACTGCAGACCTGGTATTATCCTGTAAATAACAGACTGCATTCCCTGTATTATCCTGTATATAACTCACTGCAGTCCCTGTATTATTCTGTATACAACACACTGCATATCCTGTATTATCCTGTATATAACACTCTGCAGTCCCTGTATTAATCTGTATATAACACACTGCAGTCCCTGTATTATCCTGTATATAAGACGCTGAAGTCCTGCATTATCCTGTATATAACACACTGCAGTCCCTTTATTACCCTGTCTATAACACACTGCAGTCCCTGTATTATCGTGTACGTAACACGCTCTTGTCCCTGTATTATCCTGTATGTAACAGACTGCATTTCCTGTATTATCCTGTATATAACACACTGCAGTCCTGGTATTATCCTGTATATAACAGACTGCATTTCCTGTATTATCCTGTATATAACACAATGCAGTCCCTGTATTATCCTGTATATAACACGTGGCAGTACCTTTATTATCCTGTATATAACACGCTGCAGTACCTTTATTATCCTGTATATAACTCACTGCAGTCCCTGTATTATCCTGTATATAACACTCTGCAGTCCCAGTATTATCCTGTATATAACACACTGCCGTCCCTTTATTACCCTGTCTATAACACACTGCTGTCCCTGTATTATCGTGTATATAACACGCTGTAGTCCCTGTGCTATCCTGTATATAAGAGACTGCATTTCCCGTATTATCCTGTACATAACACACTGCAGAACTGGTATTATCCTGTATATAACAGACTGCATTCCCTTTATTATCCTGTATATAACTCACTGCAGTCCCTGTATTATTCTGTATACAACACACTGCAGTCCCTGTATTATCCAACATATAACACACTGCAGTCGTTGTATTATCCTGTATATAACACACTGCAGTCCCTGTATTATACTGTATATAACACGTTGCAGTCCCTGTGTTATCCTGTAAATAAATGCTGCAAACCCTGTTTTATCCTGTATATAACACGCAGCAGTCCCTATATTATCCTGTATATAACAGACTGCAGTCCCTGCATTATCCTGCACATAACACACAGCAGTCCCTGCATCATCCTGTATATAAATCATTGCAGTCCCTGTATTATCCTGTATATAACACACTGCAGTACCTTTATTATCCTGTATATAACACGCTGCAGTACCTTTATTATCCTGTATATAACACACTGCAGTCCCTGTATTATCCTGTATATAACACGCTGCAGTCCCTGTATTATCCTGTATATAACAGACTGCAGTCCCTGCATTATCCTGCACGTAACACACAGCAGTCCCTGTATTATCCTGTATATAAAACATTGCAGTCCCTCTTTTATCCTATATATAACACGCTGCAGTACCTTTATTATCCTGTATATAACACGCTGCAGTACCTGTATTATCCTGTATATAACACACTGCAGTCCCAGTATTATCCCGAATATAAAACACCGCAG
The DNA here is from genome assembly GCA_026770705.1 of Isurus oxyrinchus. Classification (NCBI taxonomy): domain Eukaryota; kingdom Metazoa; phylum Chordata; class Chondrichthyes; order Lamniformes; family Lamnidae; genus Isurus; species Isurus oxyrinchus. The sequence continues at coordinate 79,175 of JANJGN010001944.1, forward strand.
TCCCTGTATTATCCTGTATATAACACAATGCCGTCCCTGTATTATCCTGTATATAACACGCTGCTGTCACTGTATTATCCTGTATATAACACACTGCATATCCTGTATTATCCTGTATATAACACACTGCAGTCCCTGTATTATACTGTATATAAGACACTGCAATCCCTGTATTATTCTGTATATAACACACTGCAGTCCCTTTATTACCCTGTCTATAACACACTGCAGTCCCTGTATTATCGTGTATATAACACGCTGTAGTCCCTGTATTATCCTGTATATAACAGGCTGCATTTCCTGTATTATCCTGTATATAAGACACTGCAGTCCTTGTATTATCCTGTATATAACATGTTGCAGTCCCTGTATTATCCTGTAAAATAATGCAGCAAACCCTGTATTATCCTGCATATAACACGCAGCAGTCCCTGAATTATCCTGTATATAACAGACTGCAGTCCCTGCATTATCCTGTATATAACACACAGCAGTCCCTGTATTATCCTGTATATAAAACAGTGCAGAGAGTGTATTATCCTGTATATAACACACTGCAGTCCCTGTATTATCCTGTATATAACACGCTGCAGTACCTTATTATCCTGTATATAACACACTGCAGTCCCTGTATTATCCTGTTTATAACACGCTGCAGTCCCTGTATTATCCTGTATATGACACACTGCAGTCCCTATATTATCCTGTATATAACACGCTGCAGTACCTTATTATCCTGTATATAACACACTGCAGTCCCTGTATTATCCTGTTTATAACACGCTGCAGTCCCTGTATTATCCTGTATATGACACACTGCAGTCCCTATATTATCGTCTGTATAAAACACTGCAATCCTGGTATTATCCTGTATATAACACGCTGCAGTCCCTGTATTATCCTGCACATAACACACTGCATATCCTGTATTATCCTGCACATAACACACTGCAGTCCCATTATTATCCTGTATATAACACACTGCAGTCCCTTTATTACCCTGTCTATAACACACTGCTGTCCCTGTATTTTCGTGTATATAACACGCTGTAGTCCCTGTGCAATCCTGTATATAAGAGACTGCATTTCCCGTATTACCCTGTACATAACACACTGCAGACCTGGTATTATCCTGTATATAACAGACTGCATTCCCTGTATTATCCTGTATATAACTCACTGCAGTCCCTGTATTATTCTGTATACAACACACTGCAGTCCCTGTATTATCCAACATATAACACACTGCAGTCGCTGTATTATCCTGTATATAACACACTGCAGTCCCTGTATTATACTGTATATAACACCTTGCAGTCCCTGTATTATCCTGTAAATAAACGCTGCAAACCCTGTTTTATCCTGTATATAACACGCAGCAGTCCCTGTATCATCCTGTATATAAATAATTGCAGTCCCTGTATTATCCTGTATATAACACGCTGCAGTACCTTTATTATCCTGTATATAACATGCTGCAGTATCTTTATTATCCTGTATATAACACACTGCAGTCCCTGTATTATCCTGTATATAATACGCTGCAGTCCCTGTGTTATCCTCTATATAACACACTGCAGTACCTTTATTATCCTGTATATAACACGCTGCAGTACCTTCATTATCTTGTATATAACACACTGCAGTCCCTGTATTATCCTGTATATAACACGCTGCAGTCCCTGTGTTATCCTCTATATAACACACTGCAGTCCTGGTATTATCCTGTATATAACACACTGCAGTCCCTGTAATATCCCGTATATAACACACTGCAGTCTTTGTATTATCCTGTATATAAAACAATGCAGTCCCTGTATTATCCTGTATATAACAGACTGCAGTCCCTGCATTATTCTGTATATAACACGCTGCAGTCCCAGTATTATTCTGTATACAAAACACTGCAGTCCCTGTATTATCCAATAATTAACACACTGAAGTCCATGTTTTATCCTGTATATGACACACTGCAGTCCCTGTATAATCCTGTATATAACACACTGCAGTCCCTGTATTATCCTGTATATAACACAATGCAGTCCCTGTATTATCCTGTATATAACAAACTGCAGTTCCTGTATTATCCTGTATATAACACGCTGCAGTCCCTTTATTATCCTGTATATAACAGACTGCATATCCTGTATTATCCTGAATATAACACACTGCAGTCCCGCTATTATACTGTATATAACACACTGCAGTCCCTGTATTATTCTGTATATATAACTCTGCAGTCCCTGTAATATCCCGTATATAACACACTGCAGTCCTTGTATTATCCTGTATATAAAACAATGCAGTCCCTGTATTATCCTGTATATAACTCACTGCAGTCCCTGTATTATCCTGTATATAACACACTGCAGTCCCTGTATTATCCTGGATATAACACACTGCAGTCCCTTTATTACCCTGTCTATAACACACTGCAGTCAATGTATTATTCTGTATACAACGCACTGCAGTCGCTGTATTATCCTGTATATAACACACTGCAGTCCCTGTATTATACTGTAAATAAACGCTGCAAACCCTGTTTTATACTTTATATAACACGCAGCAGTCCCTGTATTATCCTGTATATAAAACACTGCCGAGACTGTATTATCCTGTATATAACACACTGCAGTCCCTGTATTATCCTGTATATAACACACTGCAGTCACTGTATTATCCTGTATATAACACGCTGCAGTACCTTTATTATCCTGTATATCACACACTGCAGTCCCTGTATTATCCTGTATATAACACGCTGCAGTCCCTGTGTTATCCTCTATATAACACACTGCAGTTCGTGTATTATCCTGTATATAACACACTGCAGTCCTGGTATTATCCTGTATATAACACACTGCAGTCCCTGTAATATCCCGTATATAACACACTGCAGTCCTTGTATTATCCTGTATATAAAACAATGCACTCCCTGTATTATCCTGTATATAACAGACTGCAGTCCCTGCTTTATCCTATATATAACACGCTGCAGTCACTGTATTATTCTGTATACAAAACTCTGCAGTCCCTGTATTATCCAATATATAACACACTGCAGTCCCTGTATAATCCTAAATATAACACACTGCAGTCCCTGTATTATCCTGTATATAACACACTGCACTCCCTGTATTATCCTGTATATAACACACTGCAGTCCCTGTATAATCCTGCACATAACACACTGCATATCCTGTATTATCCTGTATATAACATGCTGCAGTCCTGTATTATCCTGTATATAACACACTGCAGTCCCTTTATTACCCTGTCTATAACACGGTGCAGTCCTGTATTATCCTGTATATAAAACACTCTTGTCCCTGTATTATCCTGTATATAACAGACTGCATTTCCTGTATTATCCTGTATATAACACACTGCAGTCCTGGTATTATCCTGTATATAACAGACTGCATTCTCTGTATTATCCTGTATATAACTCACTGCAGTCCCTGTATTATTCTGTATACAACACACTGCAGTCCCTGTATTATCCAACATATAACAGACTACAGTCGCTGTATTATCCTGTATAAAACACACTGCAGTCCCTGTATTATACTGTATATAACACATTGCAGTCCCTGTATTATCCTGTAAATAAACGCTGCAAACCCTGTTTTATCCTGTATATAACACGTAGCAGTCCCTGTATTATCCTGTATATAACAGACTGCAGTCCCTGCATTATCCTGCACATAACACACAGCAGTCCCTGTATTATCCTGTATATAAAACAATTCAGTCCCTGTATTATCCTGTATATAACACGCTGCAGTACCTTTATTATCCTGTATATAACACGCTGCAGTACCTTTATTATCCTGTATATAACTCACTGCAGTCCCTGTATTATCCTGTATATAACACACTGCAGTCCCAGTATTATCCTGTATATAACACACTGCATTCCCTTTATTACCCTGTCTATAACACACTGCAGTCCCTGTATTATCGTGTATATAACACGCTGTTTTCCCTGTGCTATCGTGTATATTAGAGACTGCATTTCCCGTATTATCCTGTACATAACACACTGCAGACCTGGTATTATCCTGTAAATAACAGACTGCATTCCCTGTATTATCCTGTATATAACTCACTGCAGTCCCTGTATTATTCTGTATACAACACACTGCATATCCTGTATTATCCTGTATATAACACTCTGCAGTCCCTGTATTAATCTGTATATAACACACTGCAGTCCCTGTATTATCCTGTATATAAGACGCTGAAGTCCTGCATTATCCTGTATATAACACACTGCAGTCCCTTTATTACCCTGTCTATAACACACTGCAGTCCCTGTATTATCGTGTACGTAACACGCTCTTGTCCCTGTATTATCCTGTATGTAACAGACTGCATTTCCTGTATTATCCTGTATATAACACACTGCAGTCCTGGTATTATCCTGTATATAACAGACTGCATTTCCTGTATTATCCTGTATATAACACAATGCAGTCCCTGTATTATCCTGTATATAACACGTGGCAGTACCTTTATTATCCTGTATATAACACGCTGCAGTACCTTTATTATCCTGTATATAACTCACTGCAGTCCCTGTATTATCCTGTATATAACACTCTGCAGTCCCAGTATTATCCTGTATATAACACACTGCCGTCCCTTTATTACCCTGTCTATAACACACTGCTGTCCCTGTATTATCGTGTATATAACACGCTGTAGTCCCTGTGCTATCCTGTATATAAGAGACTGCATTTCCCGTATTATCCTGTACATAACACACTGCAGAACTGGTATTATCCTGTATATAACAGACTGCATTCCCTTTATTATCCTGTATATAACTCACTGCAGTCCCTGTATTATTCTGTATACAACACACTGCAGTCCCTGTATTATCCAACATATAACACACTGCAGTCGTTGTATTATCCTGTATATAACACACTGCAGTCCCTGTATTATACTGTATATAACACGTTGCAGTCCCTGTGTTATCCTGTAAATAAATGCTGCAAACCCTGTTTTATCCTGTATATAACACGCAGCAGTCCCTATATTATCCTGTATATAACAGACTGCAGTCCCTGCATTATCCTGCACATAACACACAGCAGTCCCTGCATCATCCTGTATATAAATCATTGCAGTCCCTGTATTATCCTGTATATAACACACTGCAGTACCTTTATTATCCTGTATATAACACGCTGCAGTACCTTTATTATCCTGTATATAACACACTGCAGTCCCTGTATTATCCTGTATATAACACGCTGCAGTCCCTGTATTATCCTGTATATAACAGACTGCAGTCCCTGCATTATCCTGCACGTAACACACAGCAGTCCCTGTATTATCCTGTATATAAAACATTGCAGTCCCTCTTTTATCCTATATATAACACGCTGCAGTACCTTTATTATCCTGTATATAACACGCTGCAGTACCTGTATTATCCTGTATATAACACACTGCAGTCCCAGTATTATCCCGAATATAAAACACCGCAGTCCCTGTATTATCCTGTATATAACACAATGCCGTCCCTGTATTATCCTGTATATAACACGCTGCTGTCACTGTATTATCCTGTATATAACACACTGCATATCCTGTATTATCCTGTATATAACACACTGCAGTCCCTGTATTATACTGTATATAAGACACTGCAATCCCTGTATTATTCTGTATATAACACACTGCAGTCCCTTTATTACCCTGTCTATAACACACTGCAGTCCCTGTATTATCGTGTATATAACACGCTGTAGTCCCTGTATTATCCTGTATATAACAGGCTGCATTTCCTGTATTATCCTGTATATAAGACACTGCAGTCCTTGTATTATCCTGTATATAACATGTTGCAGTCCCTGTATTATCCTGTAAAATAATGCAGCAAACCCTGTATTATCCTGCATATAACACGCAGCAGTCCCTGAATTATCCTGTATATAACAGACTGCAGTCCCTGCATTATCCTGTATATAACACACAGCAGTCCCTGTATTATCCTGTATATAAAACAGTGCAGAGAGTGTATTATCCTGTATATAACACACTGCAGTCCCTGTATTATCCTGTATATAACACGCTGCAGTACCGTATTATCCTGTATATAACACACTGCAGTCCCTGTATTATCCTGTTTATAACACGCTGCAGTCCCTGTATTATCCTGTATATGACACACTGCAGTCCCTATATTATCCTGTATATAACACGCTGCAGTACCTTATTATCCTGTATATAACACACTGCAGTCCCTGTATTATCCTGTTTATAACACGCTGCAGTCCCTGTATTATCCTGTATATGACACACTGCAGTCCCTATATTATCGTCTGTATAAAACACTGCAATCCTGGTATTATCCTGTATATAACACGCTGCAGTCCCTGTATTATCCTGCACATAACACACTGCATATCCTGTATTATCCTGCACATAACACACTGCAGTCCCATTATTATCCTGTATATAACACACTGCAGTCCCTTTATTACCCTGTCTATAACACACTGCTGTCCCTGTATTTTCGTGTATATAACACGCTGTAGTCCCTGTGCAATCCTGTATATAAGAGACTGCATTTCCCGTATTACCCTGTACATAACACACTGCAGACCTGGTATTATCCTGTATATAACAGACTGCATTCCCTGTATTATCCTGTATATAACTCACTGCAGTCCCTGTATTATTCTGTATACAACACACTGCAGTCCCTGTATTATCCAACATATAACACACTGCAGTCGCTGTATTATCCTGTATATAACACACTGCAGTCCCTGTATTATACTGTATATAACACCTTGCAGTCCCTGTATTATCCTGTAAATAAACGCTGCAAACCCTGTTTTATCCTGTATATAACACGCAGCAGTCCCTGTATCATCCTGTATATAAATAATTGCAGTCCCTGTATTATCCTGTATATAACACGCTGCAGTACCTTTATTATCCTGTATATAACATGCTGCAGTATCTTTATTATCCTGTATATAACACACTGCAGTCCCTGTATTATCCTGTATATAATACGCTGCAGTCCCTGTGTTATCCTCTATATAACACACTGCAGTACCTTTATTATCCTGTATATAACACGCTGCAGTACCTTCATTATCTTGTATATAACACACTGCAGTCCCTGTATTATCCTGTATATAACACGCTGCAGTCCCTGTGTTATCCTCTATATAACACACTGCAGTCCTGGTATTATCCTGTATATAACACACTGCAGTCCCTGTAATATCCCGTATATAACACACTGCAGTCTTTGTATTATCCTGTATATAAAACAATGCAGTCCCTGTATTATCCTGTATATAACAGACTGCAGTCCCTGCATTATTCTGTATATAACACGCTGCAGTCCCAGTATTATTCTGTATACAAAACACTGCAGTCCCTGTATTATCCAATAATTAACACACTGAAGTCCATGTTTTATCCTGTATATGACACACTGCAGTCCCTGTATAATCCTGTATATAACACACTGCAGTCCCTGTATTATCCTGTATATAACACAATGCAGTCCCTGTATTATCCTGTATATAACAAACTGCAGTTCCTGTATTATCCTGTATATAACACGCTGCAGTCCCTTTATTATCCTGTATATAACAGACTGCATATCCTGTATTATCCTGAATATAACACACTGCAGTCCCGCTATTATACTGTATATAACACACTGCAGTCCCTGTATTATTCTGTATATATAACTCTGCAGTCCCTGTAATATCCCGTATATAACACACTGCAGTCCTTGTATTATCCTGTATATAAAACAATGCAGTCCCTGTATTATCCTGTATATAACTCACTGCAGTCCCTGTATTATCCTGTATATAACACACTGCAGTCCCTGTATTATCCTGGATATAACACACTGCAGTCCCTTTATTACCCTGTCTATAACACACTGCAGTCAATGTATTATTCTGTATACAACGCACTGCAGTCGCTGTATTATCCTGTATATAACACACTGCAGTCCCTGTATTATACTGTAAATAAACGCTGCAAACCCTGTTTTATACTTTATATAACACGCAGCAGTCCCTGTATTATCCTGTATATAAAACACTGCCGAGACTGTATTATCCTGTATATAACACACTGCAGTCCCTGTATTATCCTGTATATAACACACTGCAGTCACTGTATTATCCTGTATATAACACGCTGCAGTACCTTTATTATCCTGTATATCACACACTGCAGTCCCTGTATTATCCTGTATATAACACGCTGCAGTCCCTGTGTTATCCTCTATATAACACACTGCAGTTCGTGTATTATCCTGTATATAACACACTGCAGTCCTGGTATTATCCTGTATATAACACACTGCAGTCCCTGTAATATCCCGTATATAACACACTGCAGTCCTTGTATTATCCTGTATATAAAACAATGCACTCCCTGTATTATCCTGTATATAACAGACTGCAGTCCCTGCTTTATCCTATATATAACACGCTGCAGTCACTGTATTATTCTGTATACAAAACTCTGCAGTCCCTGTATTATCCAATATATAACACACTGCAGTCCCTGTATAATCCTAAATATAACACACTGCAGTCCCTGTATTATCCTGTATATAACACACTGCACTCCCTGTATTATCCTGTATATAACACACTGCAGTCCCTGTATAATCCTGCACATAACACACTGCATATCCTGTATTATCCTGTATATAACATGCTGCAGTCCTGTATTATCCTGTATATAACACACTGCAGTCCCTTTATTACCCTGTCTATAACACGGTGCAGTCCTGTATTATCCTGTATATAAAACACTCTTGTCCCTGTATTATCCTGTATATAACAGACTGCATTTCCTGTATTATCCTGTATATAACACACTGCAGTCCTGGTATTATCCTGTATATAACAGACTGCATTCTCTGTATTATCCTGTATATAACTCACTGCAGTCCCTGTATTATTCTGTATACAACACACTGCAGTCCCTGTATTATCCAACATATAACAGACTACAGTCGCTGTATTATCCTGTATAAAACACACTGCAGTCCCTGTATTATACTGTATATAACACATTGCAGTCCCTGTATTATCCTGTAAATAAACGCTGCAAACCCTGTTTTATCCTGTATATAACACGTAGCAGTCCCTGTATTATCCTGTATATAACAGACTGCAGTCCCTGCATTATCCTGCACATAACACACAGCAGTCCCTGTATTATCCTGTATATAAAACATTGCAGTCCCTGTATTATCCTGTATATAACACGCTGCAGTACCTTTATTATCCTGTATATAACACGCTGCAGTACCTTTATTATCCTGTATATAACTCACTGCAGTCCCTTTATCATCCTGTACATAACACACTGCAGTCCCATTATTATCCTGTATATAACACACTGCAGTCCCTTTATTACCCTGTCTATAACACACTGCTGTCCCTGTATTTTCGTGTATATAACATGCTGTAGTCCCTGTGCAATCCTGTATATAAGAGACTGCATTTCCCGTATTATCCTGTACATAACACACTGCAGACCTGGTATTATCCTGTATATAACAGACTGCATTCCCTGTATTATCCTGTATATAACTCACTGCAGTCCCTGTATTATTCTGTATACAACACACTGCAGTCCCTGTATTATCCAACATATAACACACTGCAGTCGCTGTATTATCCTGTATATAACACACTGCAGTCCCTGTATTATACTGTATATAACACCTTGCAGTCCCTGTATTATCCTGTAAATAAATGCTGCAAACCCTGTTTTATACTGTATATAACACGCAGCAGTCCCTGTATCATCCTGTATATAAATAATTGCAGTCCCTGTATTATCCTGTATTTAACACGCTGCAGTACCTTTATTATCCTGTATATAACATGCTGCAGTATCTTTATTATCCTGTATATAACACACTGCAGTCCCTGTATTATCCTGTATATAATACGCTGCAGTCCCTGTGTTATCCTCTATATAACACACTGCAGTACCTTTATTATCCTGTATATAACACGCTGCAGTACCTTTATTATCTTGTATATAACACACTGCAGTCCCTGTATTATCCTGTATATAACACGCTGCAGTCCCTGTGTTATCCTCTATATAACACACTGCAGTCCTGGTATTATCCTGTATATAACACACTGCAGTCCCTGTAATATCCCGTATATAACACACTGCAGTCTTTGTATTATCCTGTATATAAAACAATGCAGTCCCTGTATTATCCTGTATATAACAGACTGCAGTCCCTGCATTATTCTGTATATAACACGCTGCAGTCCCAGTATTATTCTGTATACAAAACACTGCAGTCCCTGTATTATCCAATAATTAACACACTGAAGTCCATGTTTTATCCTGTATATGACACACTGCAGTCCCTGTATAATCCTGTATATAACACACTGCAGTCCCTGTATTATCCTGTATATAACACAATGCAGTCCCTGTATTATCCTGTATATAACAAACTGCAGTTCCTGTATTATCCTGTATATAACACGCTGCAGTCCCTTTATTATCCTGTATATAACAGACTGCATATCCTGTATTATCCTGAATATAACACACTGCAGTCCCGCTATTATACTGTATATAACACACTGCAGTCCCTGTATTATTCTGTATATATAACTCTGCAGTCCCTGTAATATCCCGTATATAACACACTGCAGTCCTTGTATTATCCTGTATATAAAACAATGCAGTCCCTGTATTATCCTGTATATAACTCACTGCAGTCCCTGTATTATCCTGTATATAACACACTGCAGTCCCTGTATTATCCTGGATATAACACACTGCAGTCCCTTTATTACCCTGTCTATAACACACTGCAGTCAATGTATTATTCTGTATACAACGCACTGCAGTCGCTGTATTATCCTGTATATAACACACTGCAGTCCCTGTATTATACTGTAAATAAACGCTGCAAACCCTGTTTTATACTTTATATAACACGCAGCAGTCCCTGTATTATCCTGTATATAAAACACTGCCGAGACTGTATTATCCTGTATATAACACACTGCAGTCCCTGTATTATCCTGTATATAACACACTGCAGTCACTGTATTATCCTGTATATAACACGCTGCAATACTTTATTATCCTGTATATCACACACTGCAGTCCCTGTATTATCCTGTATATAACACGCTGCAGTCCCTGTGTTATCCTCTATATAACACACTGCAGTTCATGTATTATCCTGTATATAACACACTGCAGTCCTGGTATTATCCTGTATATAACACACTGCAGTCCCTGTAATATCCCGTATATAACACACTGCAGTCCTTGTATTATCCTGTATATAAAACAATGCACTCCCTGTATTATCCTTTATATAAAAGACTGCAGTCCCTGCATTATACTGTATATAACACGCTGCAGTCCCTGTATTATTCTGTATACAAAACACTGCAGTCCCAGTATTATCCAATAATTAACACACTGCAGTCCATGTATTATCCTGTATATAACACACTGCAGTCCCTGTATTATCCTGTATATAACACACTGCATATCCTGTATTATCCTGTATATAACACACTGCAGTCCCGCTAATATACTGTATATAACACACTGCAGTCCCTGTATTATCCAACATATAACACACTGCAGTCCCTGTATTATACTGCATATAACACGTTGCAGTCCCTGTATTATCCTGTAAATAAACGCTTCAAACCCTGTTTTATCCTGTATATAAAACACTCTTGTCCCTGTATTATCCTGTATATAACAGACTGCAGTCCCTGCATTATCCTGCACATAACACACAGCAGTCCCTGTATCATCCTGTATATAAATAATTGCAGTCCCTGTATTATCCTGTATATAACACGCTGCAGTACCTTTATTATCCTGTATATAACACGCTGCAGTACCTTTATTATCCTGTATATAACACACTGCAGTCCCTGTATTATCCTGTATATAACACGCTGCAGTCCCTGTGTTATCCTCTATATAACACACTGCAGTACCTTTATTATCCTGTATATAACACGCTGCAGTACCTTTATTATCTTGTATATAACACACTGCAGTCCCTGTATTATCCTGTATATAACACGCTGCAGTCCCTGTGTTATCCTCTATATAACACACTGCAGTCCTGGTATTATCCTGTATATAACACACTGCAGTCCCTGTAATATCCCCTATATAACACACTGCAGTCTTTGTATTATCCTGTATATAAAACAATGCAGTCCCTGTATTATCCTGTATATAACAGACTGCAGTCCCTGCATTATTCTGTATATAACACGCTGCAGTCCCAGTATTATTCTGTATACAAAATACTGCAGTCCCTGTATTATCCAATAATTAACACACTGAAGTCCATGTTTTATCCTGTATATGACACACTGCAGTCCCTGTATAATCCTGTATATAACACACTGCAGTCCCTGCATTATCCTGTATATAACACAATGCAGTCCGTGTATTATCCTGTATATAACAAACTGCAGTTCCTGTATTATCCTGTATATAACACGCTGCAGTCCCTTTATTATCCTGTATATAACAGACTGCATATCCTGTATTATCCTGAATATAACACACTGCAGTCCCGCTATTACACTGTATATAACACACTGCAGTCCCTGTATTATTCTGTATATATAACTCTGCAGTCCCTGTAATATCCCGTATATAACACACTGCAGTCCTTGTATTATCCTGTATATAAAACAATGCAGTCCCTGTATTATCCTGTATATAACTCACTGCAGTCCCTGTATTATCCTGTATATAACACACTGCAGTCCCTGTATTATCCTGGATATAACACACTGCAGTCCCTTTATTACCCTGTCTATAACACACTGCAGTCCCTGTATTATTCTGTATACAACACACTGCAGTCGCTGTATTATCCTGTATATAACACACTGCAGTCCCTGTATTATACTGTAAATAAACGCTGCAAACCCTGTTTTATACTTTATATAACACGCAGCAGTCCCTGTATTATCCTGTATATAAAACACTGCAGAGACTGTATTATCCTGTATATAACACACTGCAGTCCCTGTATTATCCTGTATATAACACACTGCAGTACCTGTATTATCCTGTATATAACACGCTGCAGTACCTTTATTATCCTGTATATCACACACTGCAGTCCCTGTATTATCCTGTATATAACACGCTGCAGTCCCTGTGTTATCCTCTATATAACACACTGCAGTTCATGTATTATCCTGTATATAACACACTGCAGTCCTGGTATTATCCTGTATATAACACACTGCAGTCCCTGTAATATCCCATATATAACACACTGCAGTCCTTGTATTATCCTGTATATAAAACAATGCACTCCCTGTATTATCCTTTATATAACAGACTGCAGTCCTTGCATTATTCTGTATATAACACGCTGCAGTCCCTGTATTATTCTGTATACAAAACACTGCAGTCCCAGTATTATCCAATAATTAACACACTGCAGTCCATGTATTATCCTGTATATAACACACTGCAGTCCCTGTATTATCCTGTATATAACACACTGCATATCCTGTATTATCCTGTATATAACACACTGCAGTCCCGCTATTATACTGTATATAACACACTGCAGTCCCTGTATTATCCAACATATAACACACTGCAGTCGCTGTATTATCCTGTATATAACACACTGCAGTCCCTGTATTAAACTGCATATAACACGTTGCAGTCCCTGTATTATCCTGTAAATAAACGCTTCAAACCCTGTTTTATCCTGTATATAACACGCAGCAGACCCTGTATTATCCTGTATATAACAGACTGCAGTCCCTGCATTATCCTGCACATAACACACAGCAGTCCCTGTATTATCCTGTATATAAAACATTGCAGTCCCTGTATTATCCTGTATAAAACACGCTGCAGTACCTATATTATCCTGTATATAACACGCTGCAGTACCTTTATTATCCTGTATATAACTCACTGCAGTCCCTGTATTATCCTGTATATAACACACTGCAGTCCCAGTATTATCCTGTATATAACACACTGCATTCCCTTTATTACCCTGTCTATAACACACTGCAGTCCCTGTATTATCCTGTATATAACACACTGCAGTCCTGGTATTATCCTGTATATAACACACTGCAGTCCCTGTAATATCCCATATATAACACACTGCAGTCCTTGTATTATCCTGTATATAAAACAATGCACTCCCTGTATTATCCTTTATATAACAGACTGCAGTCCTTGCATTATTCTGTATATAACACGCTGCAGTCCCTGTATTATTCTGTATACAAAACACTGCAGTCCCAGTATTATCCAATAATTAACACACTGCAGTCCATGTATTATCCTGTATATAACACACTGCAGTCCCTGTATTATCCTGTATATAACACACTGCATATCCTGTATTATCCTGTATATAACACACTGCAGTCCCGCTATTATACTGTATATAACACACTGCAGTCCCTGTATTATCCAACATATAACACACTGCAGTCGCTGTATTATCCTGTATATAACACACTGCAGTCCCTGTATTAAACTGCATATAACACGTTGCAGTCCCTGTATTATCCTGTAAATAAACGCTTCAAACCCTGTTTTATCCTGTATATAACACGCAGCAGACCCTGTATTATCCTGTATATAACAGACTGCAGTCCCTGCATTATCCTGCACATAACACACAGCAGTCCCTGTATTATCCTGTATATAAAACATTGCAGTCCCTGTATTATCCTGTATATAACACGCTGCAGTACCTATATTATCCTGTATATAACACGCTGCAGTACCTTTATTATCCTGTATATAACTCACTGCAGTCCCTGTATTATCCTGTATATAACACACTGCAGTCCCAGTATTATCCTGTATATAACACACTGCATTCCCTTTATTACCCTGTCTATAACACACTGCAGTCCCTGTATTATCGTGTATATAACACGCTGTAGTCCCTCTGCTATCGTGTATATAAGTGACGGCATTTCCCGTATTATCCTGTACATAACACACTGCAGACCTGGTATTATCCTGTAAATAACAGACTGCATTCCCTGTATTATTCTGTATACAACACACTGCATATCCTGTATTATCCTGTATATAACACTCTGCAGTCCCTGTATTAATCTGTATATAACACACTGCAGTCCCTGTATTATCCTGTATATAACACGCTGCAGTCCTGCATTATCCTGTATATAACACACTGCAGTCCCTTTATTACCCTGTCTATAACACACTGCAGTCCCTGTATTATCGTGTACGTAACACGCTCTTGTCCCTGTATTATCCTGTATGTAACAGACTGCATTTCCTGTATTATCCTGTATATAACACACTGCAGTCCTGGTATTATCCTGTATATAACAGACTGCATTTCCTGTATTATCCTGTGTATAACACAATGCAGTCCCTGTATTATCCTGTATATAACACGCTGCAGTACCTTTATTATCCTGTATATAACACGCTGCAGTACCTTTATTATCCTGTATATAACTCACTGCAGTCCCTGTATTATCCTGTATATAACAGACTGCAGTCCCTGCATTATTCTGTATATAACACGCTGCAGTCCCAGTATTATTCTGTATACAAAACACTGCAGTCCCTGTATTATCCAGTAATTAACACACTGAAGTCCATGTTTTATCCTGTATATGACACACTGCAGTCCCTGTATAATCCTGTATATAACACACTGCAGTCCCTGTATTATCCTGTATATAACACAATGCAGTCCCTGTATTATCCTGTATATAACAAACTGCAGTTCCTGTATTATCCTGTATATAACACGCTGCAGTCCCTTTATTATCCTGTATATAACAGACTGCATATCCTGTATTATCCTGAATATAACACACTGCAGTCCCGCTATTATACTGTATATAACACACTGCAGTCCCTGTATTATTCTGTATATATAACTCTGCTGTCCCTGTAATATCCCGTATATAACACACTGCAGTCCTTGTATTATCCTGTATATAAAACAATGCAGTCCCTGTATTATCCTGTATATAACTCACTGCAGTCCCTGTATTATCCTGTATATAACACACTGCAGTCCCTGTATTATCCTGGATATAACACACTGCAGTCCCTTTATTACCCTGTCTATAACACACTGCAGTCCCTGTATTATTCTGTATACAACACACTGCAGTCGCTGTATTATCCTGTATATAACACACTGCAGTCCCTGTATTATACTGTAAATAAACGCTGCAAACCCTGTTTTATACTTTATATAACACGCAGCAGTCCCTGTATTATCCTGTATATAAAACACTGCAGAGACTGTATTATCCTGTATATAACACACTGCAGTCCCTGTATTATCCTGTATATAACACACTGCAGTACCTGTATTATCCTGTATATAACACGCTGCAGTACCTTTATTATCCTGTATATCACACACTGCAGTCCCTGTATTATCCTGTATATAACACGCTGCAGTCCCTGTGTTATCCTCTATATAACACACTGCAGTTCATGTATTATCCTGTATATAACACACTGCAGTCCTGGTATTATCCTGTATATAACACACTGCAGTCCCTGTAATATCCCGTATATAACACACTGCAGTCCTTGTATTATCCTGTATATAAAACAATGCACTCCCTGTATTATCCTTTATATAACAGACTGCAGTCCCTGCATTATTCTGTATATAACACGCTGCAGTCCCTGTATTATTCTGTATACAAAACACTGCAGTCCCAGTATTATCCAATAATTAACACACTGCAGTCCATGTATTATCCTGTATATAACACACTGCAGTCCCTGTATTATCCTGTATATAACACACTGCATATCCTGTATTATCCTGTATATAACACACTGCAGTCCCGCTATTATACTGTATATAACACACTGCAGTCCCTGTATTATCCAACATATAACACACTGCAGTCGCTGTATTATCCTGTATATAACACACTGCAGTCCCTGTATTAAACTGCATATAACACGTTGCAGTCCCTGTATTATCCTGTAAATAAACGCTTCAAACCCTGTTTTATCCTGTATATAACACGCAGCAGACCCTGTATTATCCTGTATATAACAGACTGCAGTCCCTGCATTATCCTGCACATAACACACAGCAGTCCCTGTATTATCCTGTATATAAAACATTGCAGTCCCTGTATTATCCTGTATATAACACGCTGCAGTACCTTTATTATCCTGTATATAACACGCTGCAGTACCTTTATTATCCTGTATATAACTCACTGCAGTCCCTGTATTATCCTGTATATAACACACTGCAGTCCCAGTATTATCCTGTATATAACACACTGCATTCCCTTTATTACCCTGTCTATAACACACTGCAGTCCCTGTATTATCGTGTATATAACACGCTGTAGTCCCTGTGCTATCCTGTATATAAGAGACTGCATTTCCCGTATTATCCTGTACATAACACACTGCAGACCTGGTATTATCCTGTAAATAACAGACTGCATTCCCTGTATTATCCTGTATATAACTCACTGCAGTCCCTGTATTATTCTGTATACAACACACTGCATATCCTGTATTATCCTGTATATAACACTCTGCAGTCCCTGTATTAATCTGCATATAACACACTGCAGTCCCTGTATTATCCTGTATATAACAAGCTGCAGTCCTGCATTATCCTGTACATAACACACTGCAGTCCCTTTATTACCCTGTCTATAACACACTGCAGTCCCTGTATTATCGTGTACGTAACACGCTCTTGTCCCTGTATATCTCTCTCTTTTCCTCCTCCTCCGTTGTTGTTGTTGAGAGAGAGATCTCTCTCTTTTCCTCCTCCTCCGTTGTTGTTGTTGAGAGAGATCTCTCTCTTTTCCTCCTCCTCCGTTGTTGTTGTTGAGAGAGATCTCTCTCTTTTCCTCCTCCTCCGTTGTTGTTGTTTGAGAGAGAGA